>CM041531.1:23104142-23411642 GCA_023238725.1 Scortum barcoo
GTTTTTGTCCTTTGGTGTTGGCTAATGTTGGCAATATTTGATTTAAAAAAGGAACTAAAGCATAGTCTGAAGTGTAAAATAAATACATCTTAAAAGAAAAAGGGCCATTAATGTGGAAAAGGCAACCTTTGTCAGCGACCTCACAGGGGTCTTACACACATGTCCACATTCACACGAACACACACACATATTCACACACCAGTGACAGCCACCTGCCCGCTGCCTCAGGCAGTGCTGTTCTGATCTGTTCTGGTCTAAACAAACGTCACTGCATGACACTACACACACTTTCCTCTTAACCTCCCCTCCACCAGTCCCTCATGCTCTCTTTATTTTTCTTTCATTCTTTAAGCTCTCCAACGTAATCTGTGTTGTTGTATTCCTGCAGCTCTATATGCACACATGTTGTACATGTCTGTATCGTGTTTCTAAAGTTTTCAACTTCTAATTCTTTCTAATACAATTTCTGAATTTTCTGGCTCTCTCTCTCACACACACACACAGATTTAAATAGGTCTGTTGTCTTACCCAGTCTACTCACCCATCAGTTCTTAAACCCACATAGGGAAACCCTTTATGTTATTACATCAACACTGCAGTTTAACACACACACACTCCCAAATACACACACGCAGCAACATCAGGTGATAACCTGGTCTAAGGTGGAAGAGAGACTTCAGCCCTGTTACAACTTCAATTACCATAAAACTCCCCTCTCTTGCTCTCCATTTCCTTGCTCCTGCCTCTTTAAATGCTCTCTTTCTCTTGTGCTTTTTGTCATCCCTCTTCCTTTTTGCTGTGATCAACAGAAATCAATCATTTTGTTTGTCTTCCTACTCCTCTCTCCACTCCACCCCTCAGTTCTCTCATTCTCTTATCATATCATTGACCATCTGAAATCAATCCATTTTGTGTCTTTCTCTCCTCTTTTCCTCACTCTTCTGTCTTTCTCTTTCCACGCTTGCCGCTTCTCTCTTCAAAAGCACTTAGGTGTCAAAGGCATTTCACTCGCAATCCCTCAACTGTTCAAACACACACACACACGCTGACACAGAGTGACGCCAGTGTGGTGTAAAATCTATGCTGATGTGATCAGCAGAGATCGCACTATTGACAGGCAGCAATAATTCCCGCGATGGGAATGATTCACCTTCATCACTGTCACTGTGAAAAGTGGTATAACATTTATACAAGCGTGAATCATATCAGCATAGATATATGTATCAAATATAGGTTGTACAAATTATACTATAACAAAAAATGGGTAGAAAATGTTTATTCTGATATTTGTTGCCGTGTGTGAGTGTGTAGAAGCAGTAGACTGAGTAGAGGCGTACTCTTAGTTGACATAATAATTAAAGCATATAATTAAGGTGTCTAACCTCTGTGGATTTGTTCTTTTCTTTCATGGATCTTTCCTTTTCTCTCATTATTCTGTTCCTATCTCATTTCCTTTTATTAGGCCTCACTTCATCCCTCCTTTTCTCTCCCATTTCATTTATTTCTCCTTCTCCTTTCTTCTTTTGTTTACTAGCCCATCCATTACTCAGCCCACCCCTTCCCCTCTTATTTCTCAACCTATGCTCTGTTCTTCTGTTGTCTTTTTTCTACATTTTGTTTTATCATAATCTTCTGTGAATGCATTTTATCATGTTTTATCTAAATTTTGTTTCTTTTCTCTCGCCTTTTTATACCATTTCTTAGTCATTCCCTGTTCAATTATTTTGTTCGTCCCTTGCATTTTCTTTTTTTCACAATTTTTTTCTGATCATTGCATTTTCCTTTTCTTTTATTCTCTCTCCTTTCCTCTCCTCATCCCTTCCCATTTCTCCTCTCTTGCCCATTCTTTATGATTTGAAGGCTCATTTGTTAAGAGGAGGTAGAGCACTTTCACTCTCCCCCTAGCCTCCTCCTGTCTCTTTTTTGTGGGCTTTGGAAATATAATTTTCAATTTTTAATTTGATTCATTTAGATTTGATCATTAATCAGTGCTGAGAGAGAGTTAATTTGGTGGAAAATAGATGAGGTAGTTAGAGAGGGCTCTTTATAAAGTGAGCTCAGCACAGGACTGGGTCTTTTTAGGTATAAGGAAAAGAGAGAAAAAATGTGAGAGTTTGTGTGTGATAGGGGTGAAGTGTGCACACGGTAGAAAGCAATATGAGAAAAAGTGTGTGTAGAATTTTTGTGTAAATTCAGAGTAAATAAAAGACTGGTGGTAACTACCAATCTGTCTCAAAAGTTGTACTTTATATCAAAAATCAGGTAAATAACTGACACAAAGACTAAATTTTGCCCCTGACCAGGGTGGCAAGAGTACTATTGAAGTAGCATTAGTTGCAGTTGCTTGTTTTGCCTCAAGGTAACAGTGCTGTTTTCTTCTGCTTTGATGACATTCTTAAATAAATCTTAAACAGACAAGCGATGCTACAGTATGGACGTGGGAAACAGAGAAAATGGCCCAAAATCACTCTTGTATAAAATGTTAATTCATTTCTATGGATGTATTTTGAATATATTACATACATATACATATTGAATATATGTAGCTGGACAACTGAGACACAGTCATTGATTTAACCACTTCCTTAAACCCTTTCTTTCATTTAGTCTTTATTTGTCCTACCCATCCAAACAACTACCTTCTCTCCTTTTCTACCTTGTAACTCTGTCTGCTTTCTTTCCACCTCCCTCTCCTCTTCTGACCAGCCACTGACCCAGGTAGTGACTGAGCAAGCTGCTTGTCGGGGCTTACCCAAACACAACATGTGCATGTGGGTTAGAGGAAAATGTAGAAGTTGTGTGAATGTGTATGTGTGTATGTGTGAGGGAGTTGGGGAGGAAGCAGAAAGTGGGTGTGTGAGTGGGTTTGTACCCCCTGGTGTTAAGAGTTTCTTGACCGTTTGCTGACACTGCCCTTCCTCCCTCCCCCACTGTACCTGGACTGTCAGCCCTTCTGTCCCTACCTACTCCTGTCTCCTCTCTCTCTCTGTCTCTCACACACACACACACACACAGATGCATGTCATGTTCAGTTCACTGCGCTGACTGCGGCCCGGTCCAGTTAGAGGTTTCTAAATGACTACATTTCCATAAAAAAAATGTGTACACTCACGTCACCGTAAGATGCTTTTGAATAACAGCGGCCACCGAAATGTGCACATGTTCAGAACACAAATAAAACAAGGGGAGACGTGCACTTACAACTGCTTACAAATGCCGACGAGTGCACAAACATGCTCCCTGACATTTTTTTCTTTTCTGCCAATAGGAAGTCTTTCTGTTAAATCTCTTAGGTGCGTTGTCTTGGTCATGGTCAGCACATTTTTCAGAGGATTTAAATCTCTGTGTGTTAGCAAATCTCTCTCTTCTTCTCTCATTCTTTTCCCCCCACTCTCCCTCTTTTTCTCTCACTGTCTATACATTTAAATGAAATCCTTACTGTTTAAAATGCACTTTACATCAGAAATCAGTTAAAGCACCATCCAGGCATTGCAGTAATATTATTTTTTTGTTTCATTTCATATGATGGTGTTTCAAACATTTCAGAATTATTTTCTGTAACTGAAGTTAGTGGTAACAGTTTTAATTACATTTTTTAAAACCATCTGCTGATTAAGCATCTGTAGATGGTCTTGATGTCTGTTGAGTGTTAGTGGCTTTTACTGGTTGTGTTATTGTCCCAGTTCTCTTGTATTTATAATGATGACACCACTGTTGCTGCTGCCAGAAATGTAAAATGAATTGGTTTATGAATGCCAGTGGAGTTTCTGCTGAGATAGATAAATGAGTAATTCAAAGAGCTTTAATATGTGGTATTAAAATATAGTAGACTTAGATTATAGTTAACATATAGAAGCATTAAATATAATTTCATTTATTGTAAAAAAAAAGTCTGATCATTTCTTAAAAATGTAAGAGGAGTAAGAGGGACACATTTTGGACCTCTCTCTGCAGCTTTCCTACCAAAGCCATTTCACATCCCTTACACAAATTATTTATTTATTATATGAATGGTATAAGCAAAAAGTAACTTAGTGTCACTTTTAAAACACTGGACGGCTCTTTCAGATTCAGATCCTCCTCCTCTCTCCTCTCCTCTCCTCTCCTCTCCTGCTCCCCTCCCTCTAGGGCACATGACACCTCTGTCTTCCTTATCCATCTTTAAGTGGTAACCACGGTAACGTCCAATCCCCTGAGAGATAGGCCCTAATTAAATTAGGACTCCTTTGTGTCAATTAATTAACGAGACAGAGAGAGAGAGTGTGTGTGAGAGAGAGAGAGAGAGCAACAGAGAGACAGAGATTGGGCAAGAGACAGGAAAAGAGTAAGTCAGAAAGCCAGAGAGACAACGTGAGAGAGAGAGAGAGAGGTCTTTGACTCACATTGTGTCTCTATAAATTAATCTTGTTGTAGAATAAAAGAGGCAAGCTAGTTTAGCAAGCTTGACAATAACATGAAAGTGCCTGCATGCTTAACAGACACACATATGCATGCACTGCAGACACACCACTGTTATTACCACTGCGCACCCACACCTCGTATGTAATCTCCCTCCAGTCCACGCTTTTTCATCTCTCCCTTCATCTACACTCTCTTTTTATATTTCTTGCATAGTAGCAGATTTCTTATTTTCTTGTCCTCTTGCTAAGTTTTAGAAAAAAAGTCTCTCTTTGTTTTTCTCTTTTAGGCCAGTGTCATGTGCAGTTTATTGATACACGTCTGTCATTTCTTACAGGTGTCCGTCTGGACAGGGTTCGTGGTGGGAGACAGAAGTATAAACGCCGGATAGATGCGGACAACAGTCCATACCTGAACCCGCAGCTGGCTCTGCCTCCCAAGAAGCCATGTAAGAACACATGCACACACAGTATACGTAATGGTCCTTTTCTCTCCACGGTTAAGCAGTGATTTTCAAGGACAGAAATTTACATGCTGTGCTCGTTGCATGGTAACTCATACTAAACTCATACTCATACAAATTGTATGTGCTACAGTGGCAATAACATCTCACAAACTGTGCAGAGGAACAATGAATTTAAAAAAACAAAAAATATTCCAAACCCAGCATATTGTTCACTACGTGCAGGCTCATCTGTTCATGTAACACTGGAGTTGTTGTTCAGAGACCAGAAGTACAAAAACTGCCTCTCCATCAGTTTCTATCCTAATGGAGACAGTTGGACAGTAAAAACATTAAACACACATATGAACGCGCTTTCACACACGCACACACACACACACATAAATAGACACAGGATTGTGAGAAGCCCATCTGTTTGGGACCAAGTTTATCTCCCTGTCTCTACTGCTACCAGTTTGGGGTCATAACATTTTATATGTGTAATATTTCACTATAAAGGTATTCATTTAGCTCCGGCTGGATTGGCTGCGTTTTTTAAAGAATAAAACCATCGGCAAAGCCTGATGATTGAAAAATTAACAAGGGAGAGAGCGAGTGAGTGTGACAGAGAGACAGGTGGAGACAGCGAGAGAAGGGGCAGACTGAACTGAAATGAGAAGGTTTCTCAGGGATGAGAGAGAGAGAGAGAGGGAGACGGAGAGGAAGGGAGGGGGGCCAACCAGAGCCTAATCCGGATTAAATCCAATCTGGCAACCACATCAAACTAGAGTTAGCTCTTTAGCTAACTGTCTGCTCGCACACACATAACACACACACACACACACACACACACACACACTCATGCAGTGCAGATTGAGCAGTATTTAGCAGCTTGGTCCCCAAAGCCCATTTTGCTTAAAGCTGGAGCATATTCTGCTTTAGGCCAATATGCTGAATGGCTGCACAACAGCTTACCCGGATTTCTGCACTACTAATCATTGAAATGATGGGATAATATGAATGCGTGTACGCTATGTGTGTGTGTATTTATGATGTATATGTTTGCATACAAAACATATGTGTGTTCCAGCTAACTGCATGTCTTCACAGACCAAACTGGTTAAGTTATATTTAACTCTTTAGTCCTCTTGTTATTTTTTTATCAAGCATCACCAGTGAGCACTCTAAATACTTATTTAGGCTTTAATCCCTAGTTCATATCTTTTCTTCAATATATGTATGAAAACAAATCTCTCTTTTTCTCTGACTAAAACAAACCTACACTTGAAAAACTAAAATATAGGGTTGATATAGACTTCCTGGGTCTCTCTTGTTCTTTTCCTCTCATACTCAGTCAATACAAACAAAAAAAATCTTTCGGTCCCTCTGTCTCGCTCTCAGATACACGCACACAGCCTATCTATCTGTAGCCCAATCCCTAGCCTCGGCGTCCCCATTGATTGTGTGAGAACAGAACAATAGCCCAGGGTTTGGAAATGGGCTTCCATTGATTCTAATTAGGGAAACATTAAATAAGATTTACCCACAGATACTGCAGTGTGACTGGGATTGGTTTGGCTCAAACGACCCTGGAGCTCGAGCTACAGGGAAGAGAATGGAAAGAATATATATATGTACAAGCATGTGTGTGTGTGTGTAGCAGAATTGGGGGTGGAGAGTGTTAGATCAATACACAACTCATCCCCCCAACTCTGTTTCACTCTCTCTTGCTGTTTATCTCTATCTAGCTGTCGCTCTCTTGACTCTCCCTGTCTGTCTTTAACAGTCTGTCCACAGCTCTATTTCTACCTGTCTGTCTTCTCTCATTTTTTCCTTTGCTTATTTCTCTCTCTCTCTCTTTTCCTCTGTCCCTCACCTCTCTCTTGCTCCTCTATCCTCTGTTATTATTCCCATGCTTGATTAGTCGGTGGATTAATTTGGAAGCAGGGTATCAGTCTGTTACTAATGGGCCATAGAGATCTCATCACCACATGTCACCATTACCAGCTGAGCTGTTTGGCTTTCAGTATTATCTTTCCCCTCTGTATATATCAGAGAAGCTTCTTAAGGCTGTGATACAAAAGACAATGTTTTGGGCAGCCTGAATCAACAGCAGTAATAGCCTTTAATCACACCATGAAGCATCTCCTAAACTGGAAACGTCTCAATCATTTTTTGACCTTTCGTCAAGTGCTTTTACATCTTCAGTCTTTCTAAATTACTGGAATCAAATCAATTATCAATTTCTTGATTGCTGAAAAACTCTAAAGGACGTGTAAAAAGGGAATTGTATTTAAGCACCTTCTTATTTGATTTTGTTTTCATTTCATTTTGTGAGATTTCATATTTCATTTCATATTGTTACACAAAAACTGCAAAAATTATACACTGTATACATTATTATTCTACAGTGAAAATGACTTTTCAGATAATGTCAAAACTTACATTATCCATTAGTAATAAAGTGTGTTGTTTGACAAGGTTTAATTACATTTCAGGATTTTTAATTCATTCATGTTTGTATGTAATATAATATATATATAATCTGTAAAATACTATATATGTAATATAAAACATGATGCTATAGAGCATAAATTTATTGTGTTCATTTTATACAAGATGTTTCTTTATACTTGTCTAATGGTCATGTCAGCTACGTTTTTTTGCCACATCAGGACATACCTGCAGAAATGTGTGTTATCAGCTAGCAAGCCATGTTATCAGGGATGTTGCATATGACCTTTCACATTTTTGCACCGGATTGGTGTGGAACAGCTTGTAGCATAATGCAGCAAAAATTCACCATCTCTCTGTCTCTGTGTCTTTCTCCTTGTCTGGTGGTCATGTCAGTTGCCTTTGGCTGCCTTGCAGATAACAAAATCGTCTCTCACCTGCTGGTGGCCGAGCCAGAGAAGATTTACGCCATGCCTGACCCGACTGTACCAGACAGCGACATCAAGGCCCTGACTACGCTGTGTGACCTCGCGGACAGAGAGCTGGTGGTCAACATCGGCTGGGCCAAACATATCCCAGGTAGGGAAAAAAACAGCTAAACCCTGACTTTCACACTGAACCTAACCTGACTCCATGTTGTGACACTATCGCACACACATATGTACATACATCCTTTTTTTTTTTTTTTAATTCCCAGAGACGAGAGATTTCATACACACAGCAATAGACATATAAAGGCTTGACACACCAACACACGTGCTGTGTAAACTGGCAGAGAGTACAAGGTCAGAAGCCACCGCTCCAGTTGCAGTTCAGGCACACTTCCATACATACAAGTACACCTGGTGCTGAGGTGTGAACTTTCACCCTAATCATTGCACTCAGACAGTTTGGACTGTTGACTCCTCCAACTGACCAACCAAATGCCTTCACTGGTGTCATGTATCCCACACACACACACACACAGAGAAATCTGACCTTTTGAACTATACAGTCCAATCCCCTTACCATCCATGTGAGTGTGCCTGCAGTCACTGTACCATATATATGACAAAGCCCCTTGAAACTGGCCTGGTGAACTCTTTACGTTCTGGTATTGAAGGTCACAAAAATGTCATACAAATGATGCAACAATAATATAGGTAAAGCTTTACCTGAGCTTATTAGAACATTTCACACTGTACAGAATAAGGTTTATAGGCTCTAGAGGTTGATCGCTAAAACAGAATAAAATCTAATCTGATTGAACTAACTCTTGCGCTCACTTAATCTGTGTAAAAAATGGATCTTAACTGCAAGATAAGAACATTAGAAGAATGGTAGACACAAATAAGAAAAGAAAGAGCACTACGCTTAATGATGAATGCATCTGGGCCTAGACGCTACAATGAAGAGGAAGACAGGGAGCAGGACGCATGAGAGGAAGAGGTGGCACTATAATCTGGTTTTGGTTTTAGTGAGGGAGCCTGCTGTGGCAGCAGAGAGAAGAAAAGAGCAGTGTCTCAGATTAACACAGATTAGCTCAAAGATTAGTCCCATTGTCGAATGGAAATATGGATAGAAAAGAAAAGAAAAGAAAAGAAAAGAATGGACTACACCATGCTGCCACTGCTCAAACAGTATAGGGATTGGAAGAATACAAGGGGGAAACACCAGATTAGAAGCATAAATACCACTCAGTCACGCTGCGTAAATCTATAACCATAAAGTCAATGGTGTTGGATAACAGGATGTCCAAATGATATACATTATATCTTATCAATAAAAGTGAAAATAACAGAGAGAAAGAAAAAAGGGAAGAGAGAGAGAAAGAGATGGGAATATACATTGCTTCTTGTTAGCGTATTGATCTATGTGCTGCTATATGGACAGTTAGCAGACATATATATTGATCCATATACCAAGTATAGCTCTTTGAATATTTAGTTTTCTCTTTCAAAACAACATATAGCCTCATTCCAATACTATCTCCTTTCCTCTAATCTCCCTATCCTGAGTTTTGCTCTTTTTTCTTTTTTTTCTTTTGCTTCCTCTTTTAATCTATTTATTTCTGTCCCCTACTCTCTCTGTCTCTCTCTCTCTCCATACGTCTTGGATGCTACTGTACTTTAAAAAAATATACATGCACAAAAATAACTCGTAAACACACACAAATAGACACACATACACATCATGTATATTTAATGTATTGTTTTGCATCGGGCTTGGTCTGTCCTTTGCTCACTACTTTTACAAGTGAAGGCACTGAGTTAGTCAGGTTATGTGCTGGGGCTGTGTGTGTGTTTGTGTGTGTGCAGTTTTCGGCGTGGAGGGAGCGAAGCGCAACGATTGCTTGGCGGAGGAGAGAAGATGGTGTGATTAGATGAACGAGAAAGGCAATCCACTGCTCACGGAGAAAGATAGAACTCTTCATCTTCCAAGTGTGTGTGTGTGTGTGGGTGTGTGTGTGTGATGTGAACACTTTATGAAATCTTCATTGTTTACAACACAGAACACTGATCTAATACTCTCTCTCTCGCACACGCACACATACACACACACAAACAGACATACATGTACACACCGAAAGTGATCTACTGTTCACTCTGGGTGGAAAGGATTGTCAGAAAGAAATACACCTCCTCAACATTCTTTATCAGTCTTACACACACACACACACACACACACACACACACACACACACAAAAGGCAAACAATAAAGAGTCTACAATGACTTAAGTCTTGAATAGAATAGAATAGACCTGTTAACCTTTTTGAAGTCGTCTTGTTTTACATCTTGTCATGTATGTGTGTGTGTGTGCTGACTGTGTAGGGTGTATATGTGAACACACACGTGCACTTGCTTGCCATGGTACAGTAATTTTTTTAATCAAATTGATGGAGAGAGACAGAGAAACAAAGAGAAAAAAGACAGAGGCAGGGAGAGGAGAGGTGAAGCCAATTTATGCTTCATGATATGGCTGCGCAGCGCTGCATACACACACGTGCACGCACACACAGGCTGCTAACAGTGGTAACAACGTGTCAAGGCGAGCGCCAGGCAGCTAATTTGAAGTCATTAGATGTCTGCCGTACTGGCAACAATTTGTTACGCTCACACACGCACAAACACACACACAGAAACACATCACATACACACACTGAGTTAAGAGCCGTCTGCGGATAGCGAGGAGGCTAAATTGTAAACTAATTTAAACATCACTCAGCGTTAGAGAGGCTGCCTGCAAGACAGGCCCCCGGATAACAAGGCTAAGTGCTACGTGTGTGTGTCTGTGTGTGTGTGTGTGCTGCTAGTCATGTTTGACACACAGAGTCGCCCAACCTTAGAGACTTGTGACACCACACACACATATACACACATATATCTTTGATTGGTTCTTTTACTCTAAAACTGTGTGTGTATGTGTGTGTGCACACTCATTTCCATACTGATTCGGTCTATATGCAAACATTTGATATGTCATTACGAGAGGAAAATGAGGTTTCAGACACAGTGTGTGTCTCTTGTTTCCCACCAGGAATGGCACACTATATCACACGCATCAAACACACGTGTGTATCAAGAGAGAGAGACATGCAGTGCATGCAAACACACACACATAGACCAACATTAAGCTTTTTTGCTGATTCAAACTGGTAAATGTATAGACCGGTGGCACCACACACAAAAATGTTCACACACTTTAAATGTAGTAAATGAGAGGTAGACACAGTCATATTCAGAGAAGTGTGGGAATGTGGAAGTGTGGTAGGAGTTGTTATTCGGAGGCAGTGAAAGGCTCTGGCATTCAATATTATGTATTAGTGATCTCTATTTAATAGCTCTCAAAGAGGCAACTCAAGTGGCATATTAGGCTGCATGTTATAGTCGTGTGTGTGTGTGTGTGTGTTGAAAGAGGAACGAGGAGCGGTCAGGTGAGAGGAGGAAGAGAGGAACAGCAAATATTTAAACAGGAATGAGTGAGAGAATGAATTAAAAGAAAGAAAGGCCATTCAAAATGTGCCATTTATCTGTCTGTAGAATTAGTCTTTTCATCCTCTCTTTTCTGTTCTCTTACTCCCTCATCCTCTCTCTCTTTCTCTCCCTCTCTCTCCCCATAATAACTAAATGACTACCAGGCAGTCATGCCAGCAGCTCTTATCTAGACTCACGGACACAAAAGGCAAAGACAGACAGGCGAGCACTTGACTTGACGAAAGAGCAAGGAACGAACAAATGAATGAATCAACGGACGAGAGCCAGAACCTATAACACAGTCTATTTTACCAGAACCAGGGGCCTTGCCATTAGTGTTTTTTTCTACAACCCCCTCCCCCATTCTTTCTTTATTCAAGAAAGAAATTGCTCTCGGGCCGCCCCTCACTTCCCCTCCAATATTCTCTTGCGTCCCTATCTCCTCTTACTTGCTCTTTCTTTTCTCACAGTCTTTCTCCCTCTCTTCCTTTGCTTCCCCTTTCAATTTTGACACTCAGGATAAGCAGTCTATGTGTCGGCAGTAAGGCAGTATGATTGAGCTGTAAAAAAGGGGGCGAGGGGAGGTGGAGGGGGGGTTGCTGTTGGTCTATTCATTTAATCGGTCTTTATGGAGATATGGGAGAAGGGGTTTGGGTGGTACAAGAGAAGAGAGAAGTCCTCTCACTCCATGTTCTGCATGCTTATATTTATCTTTGTCCCATTCAGTCATTTATTGGTCTCTTTCTTGATCATTTTTTCTGTGTTTTTTTTTCCTTTTTAGTCCTTTGTATTTAGGTAGGAGCATGGGTGTTAAAATACCCCATGGTGATGCAGTAAATATGAATGAGGTCTAGGTCTGGGTGACTGGTAGCCTCTGTATCATGTCAGTGATGGTGATTGTTAGCACAGTTCCACAAACTCTGACATTTCCTGCCACCAAGACGATGTTGCTTCATCTCATCTTTTGTCAGAGGGTGAAGATGGTTAATACAAAGTGTGTTTCCACTGTTTTACTTTGGCCTTTCTTTGAACAGCCCTCTTTCCTTTTTTTTTTTTTTAGAAACCAATCCAACAGATTACCTATGTAATACATCACCATTTAAAATTCAGTTTAAAGTGCTTTAAAGTCATTGTTTTAAGTCATTGTTACTATTTGCTAAGAAGAATTTTGGCTTATAAATAATTAGAATATGCAATGGGGTTCAATACAATTCTCCCATTCCTCGACACTTCCTACAGCTAATGTATTTTAAAGACATTTTAAATAAGTAAATAATTCACATGACAGAGTGTCCCTATTAGTAACTCCTTAGTTTAATTATTACATGTTACCTGTGGAGTTCCTCAAGGCTCAATCTTAGGTCCCATTCTTTTGTCTTTTTTATATATACCAATACCTTTCACAGGCATCATAATGAACTTTGCTCTTGTCAGTACACCAACAAAAGTAAAGTACATTTTTTGGACTTTATTTTCTACAACAAATAGCTTGTTGTTTTTTACTTACCATTTTATCATTATGTTGTTTAAAATGTTTTGATAGCTTTGCACATTGGGAGTTGTGATTCAGATGACCCACTATTATATTGTATCCCTTAGTCTGTATGTGAAGGAAAGAGATGGTGGGATAAGACTGAAGAGGTTTCAAATAAAATATACAAGGCTGAAGGAAGAGAAGAAAATTGTAGGAAAATGGTGAAGAATGGAAAGCAGGGAGGTCACATACATTACCTCAGCATCACGTAGATACTCCCAAAGAGCCTTTAACACAATACTGTTCTGACCCCATGGCTAAATATCCCCCACCTCTCCAACCTCTTTTGTGACCTCTCTTTTTCTCTCTCTCTCTGCCTCTGTCTCTTTCGGACTCTTCCTCCTTCTCCCTCTCTCTCTGACCTGACCTCCCACCCTCTCTCTCCATGGTATCCTTAACCTCTTCATTATCAAGTCAACCTCATTTCTCAACCCCTGTCCCCTCCCACGCCTCTTACCTCCCCTCTTCTCTCATCCCCTCCAACGGGCCACTGTCAGTGTCTCTCTCTTTGCTTCTCTCTGTGTGTAGGTCTCTGCAAATTCAGTAATCAGAGTTTACTCAGTCCAGGTTCACCTCTAGATATAAATTAGTATGATCGACCGCTCACATTAATACATCAGAGCGTACTCAGAGAGGTACCCAGTAAGAAAAGCCCTCCGTAATCTTTACCTCCGCTGTTGTTCTACTGTGCCCTTTCTCTTTTGGTCATGTTATAAATGGTTTTCACTTAGAGGTTTAGTCAACCAGCTGAGCGGTTAGTCATTCAGCCTGCCAATCAGTCAGTCAAGAAACTACACAGCCAGTCAATCAGCCAGAAAGACACCCAGTCAGTCAGCAAATATTGATTAATAGAAGTGTCCTGCTCCTTTTAGCAAATCAAATGTTGAGTCTCAGCGAGCGGCCTCTGCACACACACACACACACACACAGGCACACACACAGACACACATCCTTGACTCTAAAAGTGCAGCTCCTAAATTAACACTGACACATATTATAACACTTCACAGTGAGAGATGCAAAACAGCCCTGTGTGTGTGTGTGTGTGTGTGTGTGTGTGTGTGCGTCTGTGCGTCTGTGTTTTGATAGAGGAATGTAAAAGCTTGGACTGGTGATGATGTCACTCTACGGCCCTCCTCATTAAGTCTGGTGTTGTCATCAATCAGCAAAGAGGTTGTTGGGCTTTGGGTCAGCGAGTGGTAAATCAGAGGAGAAACATCTCTTCACCACTCACACAAACACATGCAAACTTTTTTCTTTTCCAATTGTTAAATCAATGAGCTTTATTGGCATGACGCTTCTGAAACAATATTGCTCCCTCCTCCAAATTTCTTCCCTCTGTGGTCTTTGCTGTTATTCCCCCCACTTTGTCCTTCTCAGTGCCATTACTCTCTGTGATAAAATGTCCGGTCTAGGCACACTTGTACACGCAAACTCATGAAACCACATACACGGAAACACATATGGACACAGAGACAAACGCACAAGCAGATTTGCCCCCATTCTGTCGGCCGTGGCTAGCTCACCTTGACAGTCGCAGCATGCTGGGTGCCTCCTTAACACAAAAACACAACACACAGACACAGCACATTCACATAGACACACACTGTGTGGAGATAAAAACATTTACATGGTAGAGTTTAACCAAACACAGATGAACTGACGTTGTCATTTTGCACAGATATATAGACACTGATTGAGTTTATTAGTATTAAATAGTTTTAGGCAAGATACATTAAAATTGCTCTGTTTAACGTATCCTTTAAACCCTAATCATTGTTTAGCCAGGAGAAAATACTCACATATTTTGTTCTTATGCAGATTTTAAAAAAATTATGCTTACATAATTTACAAGGTTGTAACAAACTCCTACCAGTCAGTAGAGGTGAAGAAGATAAGAAACATCACTGGAAAGACTCTGTGGTCTTTGATGTGATATAACTGATTCTGCTTTTTCTATTCTCCAGTGAGATTCAACTCATAAATATGACTTTATTACGTTCCGATGTAGATTTAGATTAAGAATCACAATTTGATTTAGTTCATTGCCTTGGTCAATTTTGTCTCTTTTGTGCTCTCTGGTACATATCTTCATGTGTGTTTCCAATCGCTGTTGATTTTCTCTGAGCTCTGTTTAGGCGTGTTTGATTTCCATTTCTGCTCATCCCTGAGCTACATAACACACTTAGAGGTTTATGTCTTGGTTTCAAGTATGTGTGTTTGCTTGTGTGTGTGTGTTTGCTTTGTGTGTGTGTGTGTGTGTGTGTGTATGTTTGTCTGTTTCACTGCCCACATTCGTGCATAAGAAACATCTTATTTTCCAGTCCTCCACCACATTGTTTCCTCTTGCAGCCCATACAAACAAACACACCCCTGTTTGCAGATGAAAACAAATATTGATGAAATCAAATTAGGAAAAGAATATTTGATATCTGAGCTTAATGTTTGGATTAAGTTGGGCTTTCTTTATTGGATTAAGCCTATGAGTATTGGAAGCTTGTCATCAATATGAGAAAACAGAGGGGAAAACATTTCCCTTTTTCTGTGCATTGCTTTGCTTCTGTCTTATCTATTTACTTTTTTTGTATTCACTTTTTCTCCCTGTTTTTGCACCATTCTTGTGTTTTAGATTATAATAACGTGAGACCAGTGCATTGCTTTGATGATCAAGGGAGTCTGTGTTTCTAATCTAGGAAAAACAAAGAGGAATGATTTTAGCATTCAAAACCTCAAAATGTTTTGTTAAATAAAATAACTTTCTTACAATTAATTTGCCCTCCAAACTACCCACAATAAATGAATACGCATATGTGGAGGGATATTTGCCTCCCATGGGAATGTGTCTTTGCAATATCTGCAGTAAGATTTAGAACAGAAAGGGACAGAAAATTATAATATTTGTTTCTGGTTTTGTGGAAGAAATTATTTATGCAAATCTTGATGTTGGATAAGGTCACACACATACAAATGCACTTACATATTCATTCTCTGAGGGCACGTTCGGTCTGTGTTGACTCTCCTGTCTGTCCGGTGCCCCGTGTTTGTTTTGTCATCGCCGTGTTGACAGTGTTTCTATGACAGGGTGCCCATGATGACACTCGAACACACACAGCTCAAGGTGCCTGTTTTAAAAACACACATTGTTTTACACGTACACAATGGTATTACCTCTATCAGGTTGCACCTAGGTGGTAACACACACCTTATGCCTAGAGATTGGAGCAACCTGACACATCATACGGACAGACACACACATGCACACACAACTTGCTTCACACATGGTACCAGCTGCCACTGTCACTGTATCCACATGTGTCATACTATATCAGACCTGAAAAACACAGAAGTCACTTGAAGAGTAGTAGGGGCCTATAGCAGTGGATTGGTGTGCTTAAAGAAAATAAAATCACATCATCAGCAGTTAATTTGAACACTAACAAATGAATGGAAAACCTGCATATTAAGAATTACTCTGATTTCAAAAGTGGTGTCTGATGAAAATCTTTTTTTTCTGACCAGCCTCAGATTACAGCCTCTCATTAAAAGTAATTTTAATAATTTTGATTGTAATTTCTAAAAAAAAAAGTCATGAAAGTCATTCACTAAATAGATGTTCAAGTAAAAGAAGAGAAAAAAAACATAAATATTGAAGTCGTGAGATTTGCACTCAGCAGCCCATTGCTGTTTTTCTTATTAGTTTGATTACATTAGCAAATCAAATTCATTTGTCTATCAGCCTTTGAGACACAGCCTGCAATCTGAGTACACTGACTAATCTGCATCAAATAATGTCTGTCACACACAAACACACAACTCACACCACAGAGAAGCCGCATACATAAGCATGCACACAAGCATGCATACACAAACACATACATCATGAACACACCCATGAGCACACAAACGCACACTTCTAAACACACATACACACATTTCTGAGGAGGCAGTAACACACAGTGAATGTGCACACATGCACACAGACGTGCACAGTTTTATAATATGTGACATCAGACAAGCAGTAACAAATAAATCAGCACACCATCTGAGCCCATCATCATCTAAGTCATCACTAGCAAACAGTCAGCTTTTACCACTTTCAATTTGCTTTTGTGTTTGTGTGTGTGTGTGTCTGTGTGAGTGCCTGAGAGAGAAAGAGAGAGAGAGAGAAAGAGAGAGAGAGAGAGACAGAGAGAGAGAGATGATGTGATGTGATATGATATGATATGATATGATATGATATGCTGGCGGGGCATAAAGATAGATGATCATAATTACGCACAGGCCAAACTCCATTTCAAATCATCATCATCCTATTCTATCTGTTGGAACACACATGTACACACACACACACACTCCAAAAGCAATATAAAGAGTTCACACACATACAGGGATTCATAGACATCCACACCCACATATCACACACCTATGCATGCAGCAAATCTAGTGGAAGGAGGGACAGGCTTGTCATGGCATCACATTATTTCTGTCGGTTCATGCAAAGTTCACAGACAGGCATGAAATAGTTATTCTCTCTCTCTCTATCACCACATACGCTAGCTCTCTTTCTATGTTTCCTCATTGTTTTTGTCTATATTCCCTTTTCTCCTCTTTATCTATATCTTTTTTTCTTATTAATTCTGTTTCAGTCTTTCTGTTCTCCTCCTTCCATTCACTATGTCCTTCCTCTCCCTCTCTCAACCATGTTATTGGTTGCACCTTCTTTTTTCTTTTTTCTACCTTACTTGTAGGTTTTTTTGTTTATTCCTCACTCACTTTGTTTTACTCGCTCCCTTTCATGTCTTTGCTGCCTGATATTCTTCCTGTCATCCTGTTCCTTTTTCCACCTTCTGCTTTTCTACTATGTCTCTTTCTCACTGTCTCTCTCTCGTATCCTCCATCCATCGTTCTGAAATAACAGTCTGGAGGATTCATCCTTTCCATCAGGGAATAAGCAGGTGGGAAAATAGGATTGGAGCATGCCTGTCACCACCTGGGTACAACTTATGGTGTGTGCACACAACACACACACACAGAGACAAATTATATATATATATATATATACACACTCACACACACACACACACACACAAGAAAACACCTGCTGATAGACAACAGTTTAGGACTGCCACATTACTTGTGTGTGACCCAACAGAGTTGCTAGGAATTCTAAAATAACTATGTTTAATGGATTAGTTAAGTGTAACCATCTATTGGCTTGATGTTTTTTGCCTATTTTACCTATGTTACCCATGTTTACTTATGTCTATCTATGTTACCCACATCTTGTATACACCTCAAAATTGCTGGCAATACATTAAGACATGACGAGAAGCCTCTCAAAGTGTGCTATGCAACTCAAGGTAAAAAATGTCAACTTGAGCAAAAAACTTTTGCTTATTCGTAGGCTTTGTGACACAACTTCTTCACTGTGTAGATACAGAAGGAAAAAGGAGAAAAACTGAAAAAATAACAGAAAGGAGTTAGATCTAAGCTACGTCAGAGTGTTTGTACACAGCACTTCATCTTTATACAAGTGTGCCACTTCCCACCTGCTATGTGGCGACGGACAGTGTCTGTGGTCTCGGTGCTTCACTCTGCGTTCACATACACACACCAAAGACACACGCAGCAGTAATAATGTGTGTATTTTTGCCTCTATTTAATCTTGATGGGATGTTTCATCTGCAGGCTGCTATCACAGCTGGCTGCCTTATTGTCTGGGTCAGACTGATGGGTATGTGTGTGCGTGTGTTCTCTCCCGTATGCATTTTTAGTTTTTGTTCACTTATTAGTCTGCATGCACATGCATATTTCTACAACTGTTTGTTTGCCTTTACGAAAGCAGACATGTTTCTCTCTGTTACAAATAAACATTATTTAGTTATATGAGCAATATATACAAGTGTGCGTATGTGTGTGCTGTCCATCAAGCCACACACACACAGCTGTACCAAACCATTGGCTTGGTTGCTGATGATGACATATGAGTTCCTGGCCTTGGTAATGGCTGTTAAATCTCATAATTACACGCTTCTTTATTGCAATGCATAATGACCCCGCAGCACTATTGGACAATTAATTAAGATTTTCAGCCCAGGCTTTTTCAGGCCCAGATGAGGAGGTGGAATGAGGTCTAATGTTCTTGTCTTCGAGCTAGGACATTAAGGCATGATGCTGTAGGAGAGAAGGCTGTCTCTCTGTGTGCATTCGTTTTCATCGCTGTCTGTGTTTCAGTATGTGTGTGTGTGTGTGTCTCTCATTCTCTCTGTTCTCCCTCTCTCCCCTCATTGCTCGATTGTTGAGCCCTTCCTCTCCATGCTTGTCCTGGATGATGATATTGGAGACCATATCTCTAATCTGTGAATGGTAAATTAATCCCTGTGGAGTTTCTGCAGTCCTCTCTCTATGGAAAGCTACGGGGGATTAGGAAGATAGAATCAACACAGCCTCATAATCTCATATACAGACACCAGGTCTGGACAGGGACCATTGGGTTTTGCTTTAAAGCCACAATCAGCAAGTTTCTATTCATACATCAATAGTGCTTTACGAAAGAAAAAGAAAAAAAAAAGAAAACAATCTGTCCCATGCCCACTCCCCAGTTTACTTCTCTTTGCTTGTCATATGGTCATATTTATACTTTTGTGAAATGCAAGATGTTGTTTGTCACAGTCAGAAATAAATGTGACAAAGAATTTAACCCAATTATCTTTGATGCAGGGCAGCCCATGTGCTGACGTGGACTGGAGTATGGATTTTGTCTTTTCAGGAGAATATGTTATGGCAGGATATTGTTCTGAAAAGTTAATCCACCAGGAGATCAATAGACTGTCACAACCCAGTTAATTGAACAAGCTGGGAAAATGAATTAATTACAGGCTAGATAGACAGATAGATACATAGATAGATGAATAATTTGATTTTAAACCTGTGTTTGATCTTGATTTTTGCCCTAAACCAGTTGTCCTTCACTTTATTCCACCACTGTCTATGTGGTATTCCCCAGAAAGTATCCCTCCTTTTAACTGTCAAACTGCACTGAAGAAATTGTTTACATTGAAATGTGTTGCCAACTGTCAAAGCTAAAATAAAATAAAAATAGTAACATACGTGGCAATTTTATATGCCACTGACTGGATGCTGCAGATGGCCTTAGAGAGAGATTCAGTCTTTGTGTGTCTGTTCTATGTGGAGTCTCCACAGACGTGGGGTGACTTTCCCTGAGGTATGAACTTTGATGTAAGGTCCAATCATTGTCTTAGTGTGTTTCCTAATGATGCTTTTTGGTGAGAGGCAAAACATCATCAAAACAAAACACATCCTTTTACCAGGACATTTTTAGGCATACAAATATTTTTGTTCTTCAATTCACATTACATCTTTTTTCATTTTCAACTCAGTGTTTTTTGTCTTAAATACTGTCTGTGAGTAGTTTGTGTGTGACAGATATGTGTTCACACACACACACACACACACACAGAGTGGTCATTCCTGCTTGCATCAGCATGATATCGAAGGAAGGAGAGACAGGATACAGAGTGAGGGAATGAGACCACAATGGATGGATTGAGTGAAATAAAAAATAAAAAAAGAACTTAAAAAAATGTAGCAATTTTATGCAATGTTTACTTCACCAAGACATTCTAAAACAGAGCAGACGATTGTCTCTTGAGCTGTACTCTTCAATATATAGAGTCAAAAAGACCTCAGTGGAGCACATGCACAGGCACAACTGTAGCACACCCCCCCCTCACACACACACACACACACACACACACACACTCACCCACACTCACTCCTTGACATGGCCCTGGCGGAGCAAGAAGTGGGTAATTAAAATGTAAATATTGATATTTTATTATTTGAAATGCCTCCACTGCAATGCTCTTAATGTCACTCCATCTGTTGTCTCCACGGAGACTTGAGGTTGGCCTCAACGACTGGCCGCCCCCACCCAAGCACCCCCCCTCCCCACCCGGCAATGGTTATAATGCTCGACATCCACCTCCCTGTTGCCGCGTCTCCATTTTGGGTCTAATTAAGTGTTAAATATTGGCACCCACAACCACAGAGGCAGCACACACCATACATGTACACACAGACAATACCACACACACTCACACACTCTGCCTCTTTCAACCTGACTCCCCCTTTCATGCACACACATAGACACACACAGAGCACTCATCTGCACTACAGCAATGGGAAGATTTTAAGTGTTAATCTTGCAGTGCTGCTGATGGTGTCTAATGTATGCAATTAACAGTCAGCCAGGGCTGAGGGTTTGGTAATTAGCTGGCTGTTCACACTGATTAGAGGCTACTGCAACCCTATGACTGCTCCACTCTCCCCGAGGCCGCACAGAGAAAAAGGGGGAATGTGGGGAAGGAGAGGGGGAGGGTGGAAGGAAGGAGAAAGAAATAGAAAAAAGAAATTTAAGCCAACAATATAAGGTGGGCATGAAGGTGAAAGCGATGACACGTTTGTGTGTACAATATGTGTATTGAAAAAGAGACCGAATGTGTACAAAATTAATAAAATTGTCAGCTGTTCACATGCAGTATGTGCAACACAAATGCAGATGTGGTAGAATCAAGCAGGCATTTGTCGAGTAAACTAAGACAAACCATCACCAAAACCTTACCCTAATCTCTTTTTTTAGGTTAAAAATGAAACCAGCAATAAGTATTGGTTTGGTCACAGTGTGAACAAAGGCCCTTTAAAGATCCCCATCTCGACGTGTTTCAATATGTGAAAATAATCTGCTTTGAATAATAATTTGCATATTTCCACAAGAAGGTTCAATAACCTTGTTTTTTTTTTAAATTCTTAAAATTACATCTACTCCTCTATCGTTTAAAAAGCCAGAGTTTATGAATATGCAAACATTTTATTTCAAAAGTGTAAATACTGAACATATGATGTCTTTTGCTTCACTGAAAAGTCTGTTCTCAGCATATATGCGCTGAAGGTTTTTAAGTTAAAGTTGCATACTGGATCGTGATCTCAAGTAAACTTTACCTTAACTGACAAACACCAGATAGGACCAACAGGGAAAGAAGCAGAAAAAGCAGGTTTGGTGTGTTAACATGAACAGCAGGATATATAGGAGTGATAAAAACTTCTTCCCTCTCTCGCCTCCAATTTAGATGATTTGAAATACAGTAGTGTGTCAAGTAACATAATCACTGTTTCATTGCCTTCAGCCCCTACAGTCTCTACACACCCACTGGAGTTAGATGTCTGTAAAAGAGTGATAGAAACTTGTATCATGAACACAAAAATTTGAATATAGAAAAAAATTCAGACTTGCAGAGACACTTCCAATCTTGAGGAGAAAGAAAGAGACAAAGGGGAGGATAGAGATGGACGATAACTCTGTTCTATTCATCTTTTCACACACACACACACACACACACACATAACATACTTTTGATGCACTGAAAGAATTTCAGTAGAGAAACTATATTTTTCTATCAATGAAAGATAAAACTTAATTTGGGATTTGCACATTCATATAGTTTCAACTCCACTTAACACATGATGTTTTTTTTTATCATGAAAGTGACTATACGCTGTACATTGGGTGTGTGTCCTGTGTGTGAGTATGTCTTTAAGCCCCTCTAAATTAGCTGGTTCTCTGGGTAGATTTGTTTCCATTTCGTTGCGCATCTCTGTGTAATTGGGTCAGCTGGTGGATGCGTGTGCACGTGTGTGTGTGACAGCATTTGCCAGCGCGTTTGCCGTGTGCGTATATCTTGTGTGTGCGTGTTGTTTCAGCTTGGCCAAAGCCATCACAGGGGGTCCGTGTTCATTTGGGCCGGCGTCTGGCCGTATGGTACAAAACAGTTTGAGATGTGCACACACACACACAAACACACACTCAAAAAGCATCACAAGGGAGCACTTGCGTTGCACAGCATGCAACAGCATGCACACTGACACAAATTTAAACACAAACACGTACAGAAAGTGGTATGAGGGAGAGCACTGGAGCCACATAACACAGTGTGCATGCAGACCAACACACACACACACATGCAGGGCAGCGATGTGCTGTTAACTGTTGGAAACTTCACGTGTCCTAATGCAATCTCTATCTCAGTGGGCCAGTAGACTTAAATCTGTCCCCTGCAGAACACAATACGTGTACATGCTGCACATAGACAATCCACTGTTCTCCGTCCCCCACAGCAACTCGACAATCATGAAACAGTTCTCAATGGCTCTTTTAAAACGCCTCAGAACAAAAAAGATTTGCTACACTACATCAAAACTGTAAGAGACAGTGACTGGTATTATATTCTGCTTAACTACAAAGAAAAAAAACATTCCTCCACATGTCAGCAATTAAATTTACATTTGCTGTTGTTTCATATGTGAGTTTTTGTCACTTCTCACCACATTGTCTGCAACAGTAACACACAATGTGCTTTTTTACTCATTTCTTTGACAATCACAGGCTGTGGATGCACTTCTCACAGTACATATCCACCTCCCCCAACTGCATTAGTGTGAATGCAGTTTTGCTGTATTGTGCTACATTTCTATGACAATGTGTGAAGCTCATTCTTACAACTTCAAGGCCAGTAACTCCTGATAAGTGTGTGAATCTTTGCTGTTAAATTGTTCAGACAGACTGAGAAGTTCCCTGTTAAATGTGTCCTGGGGTCATGATCAAATAGGGCAGAGCGCATTGTCACTGGTAACACAGCAAGCAGGTGCTCAAAATATTTGTAATCCATTTTTATTCAGATCGTCACCTTTGCACAGAGTAAAAAACAAAGGTAAAAATAAAAAAAAAGAATGAATCATAAAAAGCATTTCTTAATAAATTAAATGAACAACTGGAAAAGCATGTCAGATATACAGAGGCAGTCATCTACAGCCAAGATTTAAAACCATTAAAAGCTGACCTCTTTTTGTAGGACAACATAATACAAAAAATAACTAATATATATAATAATAACAAGTTATTTAAATGTCTGTTAAACAGTAAGTATAAGCATTTTGGTGGCTGAGCCTTAATTCTCATTTTAGGTGACACCAACCTACTCCCACTAACTAAGTGTAATAAAACCTCACCACCAGCCAGACACTCAGACATTAAAGGGGTGTCTGGATGACCTAATGGTTAAGTTGCAAACCACCTAACCACAATGCTCTGGTTCAATCCCAGCTGGGGGCTTTTGTTGCATGTTATTACCCTCTGTATTTTCCACTGTCCAGCCAAGGCAAAAATTCCATAAAAATATTTTCTTAAAAAGACATTTTAAATTAACAGCCTTCTGAAATTGTGATGAGGTTGTAAGTGCTCTCGAGTTTTAAACCTGGGAGATGCGCACAATGCAGGACACATTGCCCAAAAGCTATTGGCCTATTCTGTCTAAGCTGCAGTCTCACACTAGGGGTTAAGTTGGTCGCTGGCTCATTCAGACCAAATGTAGTCCAGCAACACTGAGTTGACCTGCTTCTCTGCTGGCAGCACCCTGGCCTTGTACACATACTCACTCTTCCTTGCCTGTTTAAACTGTCAGCTATGATTAGAAAAATCTATTTTCTGTCAAAATAGTGTTGTCAGTGAAAAATTGACCCTTTTTTTGAGGACACAGTCATTATCAAAATGGCTTTTGGCTTCAGATATGCAACAAAAACAACCATAGCTCACCAGAAAATTCGAAAATAACACCCTCATATATGCCAACGGTCCTGTTTTCCACGGCGGTGACAGAATGTGAAGACTGGTCGTGTGTTAATAACTGGGACCAGATCAGCATTGCAACCAATTTTTACACCTGTCACATTAATCCACACATGCACGCACACACAGATGCATACACAGACTATGATTCATACTTTTTTACGGATATACATACATACTGTTATACAAACTTACGCAGATTCACATACACACACAAGTAGCTTCACAAATGCCACGAATTGTATGCACACAAGTGCACAGGTACTCATAAGCATCACGATCAGTTCTCACTGGTTGCCATTTGCCCTGTAACCACAAGAAAACAAATATAGGCCTCCTGGATATGTGTGTTCGTGTGTGTCTGTGTAGCAACTGGGGCGTGAGAGAGGGCTATCCTGTGTGTGTGTGTGTGTCTGTGCCAGACTGTTGTGCGGTCTCGGGTGTAAACGTGCAGTCAGGACTCATTTGGCAGACAAACAGGCCGCAGGGTGGCTGGGGAATCGTCGTGTGTTTGTGTGTGTGTTTGTCTTTATGTGTGTGTCTGATAGAGCAAAGGGAAGGGAAAAAAGGAAGAGCGCGCGAGAGCAAGCAGTAGAGGTTAAGTCTGCATGACTGCACTGCAGCCTCTTTCTGTCAGACCAATGTATGGCACATGAACACACACACATACCTGCACACACACACACACTCTCTCTCTGTACCTTCATAGATACAAGACTGTCCTAATATTTTAGCAGACATGCTCAAACAACAAGTACACACAAAAAAAGACATGAACACAACCCACCCAAATACATAATTTGGGTCATTGTGTGCTGATTTCACTTGTACTTTAAGTTACTAAATGATAAGTGTAAATCATTAATCACGCTTTAGTTGTCACAAACAGGTACTATAGGGAAAACAAAGGAAGAGCGACAGGGAATGTTTTATACAGACAAGAAAAGGCGACCAAACCAGAGGAGAGGTGGCAGACACATGATGAGCAGATCTCTTAATGTGACTGGTTCCATTCACACAGTGGCCATGTTTAAATTAAGTAAGACAGTATTAAGGTTTACACATTTATTGTAGACTTTGGGGAAACAAATGCTTGGAATATACAATGTATTATTAAATACTATTCTTATGTTTACATATTGAGAAAAGGGGGGGGAAGGCTCAACTAAAGCTCACACCTGAGATGTAAGCAGTTATACTGTAATGGAGGACACATGGCTCAATTTGCAGGGCAATTTTCTCGTCTTTAAAGTTTTTAATGATATGTTTAGGCAAAGCTTTGAACTTTGTTTTCATTGCACAGTACTGTACATTCAGCTCAGTCCACTGTCACCACAGCAAACAGCAACACAGGCTGTACAACTTCCACACAAACACTCTCATACTCCCGCACCTAGTACGAGATGCCTTATCAACAATGGGCAGAAAGGAAATGTAATTAGTGCCAAATAAGGAACCTTCTTTTGTCAAGTGAAATCACAGGTATGAAAGAAAGGTCTCCACCCCACCCACCACCACCACCATCTCTCCTTCTAATGCCTCTCCCCCTTTTACTTTCTTCTGTCCTCCGTCTCACTCTTGCTGGTGCTCTCTCTCTCTCCATCAATACCTCTCTCTCTCTCCATCATCAGCACTAAATTCCCATTGATGTTTCTTTTCTTCTGCTGTATCGATCGCTTCATGAGACGGAGGGGAGGAAGGGAGGAAGGGGAGAAGGGAGAGATGGCGTTATCTGTTAATTAATTTGTCCTGAAGCTGGCCGCCTATTAATCAGACAGATAAGAGGCATTGGATGGCTGAACAGCGCAGACAGGCTGGTTGGGTGGGGAGGGGGTCGGGGAGGCGCACACACACACACAACCACAAAGAAATACACACAGATGGAGACGCACATGCAGACAATCACAGAAAAATATTTATGGGAATGTATGCATACACCAAGGATACAAACATGCTCATGAAACAACACAGCGGCATACTCACAGTACATTTATGTATATTAAGTTCAAGTGTACAATATAAGCGTACACAAAAACACACAATATGCTTTCACACACCACGCTCACCTACACACACACACACACACAGAAACCACATCCTGATAAAAATCATTGATGGACCTCAATAAGAAAATCTGCACTTTCAGCTCAATAAATTAATCACAGGGGTTTTTAATTATTGGTGTTTTCTTTGTGTGTGTGTTTGTGCACGTATGTGTGTATGTTATGTGTAATTAGGAGAGAGATGGTTGTTGATGGGAGGTATGTGCAAACCCTGTTGTTAACACATAGCAAGTCATGAGGACATGTTTTGGGACCTTTGTCACTCTATATTTGTGTGTGTGTGTGTGTGTGTGTGTGTGTGTGTGTGCCCACTTCTTGAGCCAGATCAAATTCCACCAGAGGGATGTGCACGAATTGATTGAACCCTCCGCACTTCTGCTCCCAAAGCCAGAGTGCTAACACACACACACACACACACAGACGAAGTTAAAACACACAAACCAGTGACACTATTAAATGATATTAACCCCTCACTCATGTCTCCCTCTCTTCACTTGACCCCGGGGTTTGAACAGATTCAATAAGTGTGTGTGTTAATTTTAGCAATGCCTACGCTTATTTCCCCTGTTCATGATGAGTGGTGAAGTCCTAAGGACCCCCTAAAGACATCTGCCTCTGTGTCTAAATAAGATCTGCCTCTGTGTGTGTGTGGTGTGTGTGCATGAAGACCCCCTTAAGAAATTCACCTCTAATCCCATCTGATGATTTCATTAAGTAGAAGAAGACACTGCCAGTTGGCAACGATACTGCTCCCTTCACTGTGCTGTGTGTGCTGTGTGTGTGTGTGCGTGTGTATCAATCATAACTATTTGGATTCATTCCAGTGTGTTTGTGTGCATTTATGTCTGTGCATATGTAATACTGTATGTGTGTGTGCATTTCAGTGTGAAGCAGCATCTATCTACTGTGTGTGTGTGTGTGTATGTGTGTGTGTGTGTGTGTGTGTAGAGATGTTAACAGTTGTAGATAGAATGAATTAGGGCACATTACAAACAACAATAGCCTGCAACCTGGACATAATGAGACGCCTGCCATTACCCATCAACACACTGTGAGATAAGCACCCCAAACGCACATGCACACACACACACACACACACTGTCACACACCGTCACAGACCTACCATCTCAAGAGGAGGCACATTGCAGCAGATGTTGTTGAAGAAATATCTTCCTTCTCATCTGCCTGCTTCTCCTGGCAGGATGCTCCTCTCAAACACACACACATATAAACACACACACTGGAGGGCTGCAGTGAGGTCTGACAGGTGTGCTAACTCATATGGGCCACTGTCATCGCCGCCTTTTCTATGAAGGCCTGAACACACACACAAAAACGCACACATAGGCAGACAGGCAGGTGTGAATGGACAGGTGTGTGAGGAGAGGACAGCTGTGAGGAAAGGTGTGAGTTGGCAGGTGTTCCATTAAAGAGATAGACAAAAAAAGAGAGAGAGAGAGAGACAGAGGGGGAGACACAACAAGCAACAGTCTGGTCTGGATAGGAAATGAAGACACAGAAATATTACAAACAAAATTATAGTAGGAAAAACTGAGAGAGAGCCCCAAGCAGACAGGACACGCAGGCCGAGATGTATCAAGATGGATGGGAAAAAGGTGAAGCCAGAATCAGGCACACAGATGTTCAGTCGTAGACAGACACTGACAGATAAAAAGGCATGGATTGCGATAGGGAGGAGACAGACAGATATAGACGTAGGCAAATAGAAAGACATGGATTGACACCAGAGAAAGCAGGAGTTTTGAGGCCATAGCAGCAATTAGTGTGTGTGTGTGTGTGTGTGTGTGTGTTTGCAGCGGTGCAGCAGCGATGGCCAGCATTGATCCATGGAGGTTGTGTCAGGGGGAGATAAGGCCTGCCTTTCCCCAGAGAACAGCCCTGGGCACAGGGGAAAGAGGGAGAGGAGGAGGGAGAGGTAGAGGAGGACTCTGGTCAACTGGACGGGTGGAGGGTGGACAGGGAGGGAAGGGAGGAGAGCCGATCTTGAACGTCTCGCCAGCTTTAAAAAGAGCTTTAGTCTCTCCTTTTCATCCCCTTTGTTCTTCGGTAGTTTTACTTTTAAATGCCAATTCATTTACTTTACCAGCGCGACTGTTTATTCGAATCTGTATCACTAAAATGTTCATTTTCATTGCCAAACAATAAAAAATACGATCTTTACAAGAACAGCCAGCATGTATGTTCCCTTTTTTCCACATGCAGAATATCGCATTCAGTTTTCAAGGTCTTTTTTAATGCACAGCACATTAACAGTAAAAAACAGACTGCTTGACTCTTTGTTAACTGTTCTGGGCAAAAATCTTTAAATTAACAATCCCTTCTCTCGCTTCTCTTCTCTGTTTCAATCTTCCCCAGGTTTCTCTACGCTGTCTTTGGCCGACCAGATGAGTCTACTGCAGAGTGCGTGGATGGAGATCTTGATCCTACGTGTGGTGTACCGCTCACTGTCCTTTGAAGATAAGGTTTGTGTCTTTGGCTTCCTGTTTGTCTCTTTCTCTCACAAAATACATAAATACACGTGTTTATTTTTTATATTTATTACCTCTCCTTCTTCCTTTGCCTCTCATTAGTTGGTGTATGCAGAGGACTACATAATGGACGAGGACCAGTCAAAGCTAGCTGGACTTCTGGACCTGAACAACGCCATCCTTCAGCTAGTCAAGAAGTACAAGACTATGAAGCTAGAGAAGGAGGAATTTGTCACTCTCAAGGCCATTGCTTTGGCTAACTCAGGTTTGAAATCCTTCACTCTCAGCTGCTTCTTGTGTCTGTCTGTGTGTTTGAGTTTGTGAGCACAACACTGGGGGAGAAAGAGTTAACCCCAGGAATCTCCAGTCCTATGGGACTCATTTAAACTGAACCATCAAAGGACTGATTTCAATACTCTGCATACACACACACACACACAACTGCAACATATGATGCATACTGTTAAACCTCTCACTTTTCATTGCTAAAGCCACACACAGTTGTCTCCTCATTCTCTAACACATGTCTACAGTTATTTATAAGTGCATGCACACTCACAAAGGAGCCCCACAGACACACACACACGCCTTCAACCCGAAGCCCACCTCCCACCCCCAAACAAAGTGGCGATCCCTTTTACAATTAGCATAGTCGTCTCTTCAGATGCCTGTTAAATAAGGTGAAATCATTAGAACCCAAAGTCTGTCGATAAAGCCCCCTCTCTGATGTGTCCAGCTGCATCGACAGCTGACTGACACACGCGCGCACACACACACACCTTCTCACAAACCCACACGCCTTCTTCCTCCCATGACCCGTCTTTTGAACTTTGTCTTGGAAGCCGGCCAGCTCTTCAGTACTCTTTAATTACAAGGGGGGAGCTGTCAATACAATGTGTTTAAATGGGAGAATGCAATGGGAGAGCTTTGAATAGGGAGGGAGGGGCCTTTTGTTCTGATTCTGCCACCATCAACACACACGCAACACATTCACACACACAAATACACACTGTTTTATTCAAATATGCCAGTTTTTGTACACACACACTCAAACATTATCAGATTAGTGTGCACTTAAATGTGAGCCATTGAAAAATGTTACAGCACACACTGTCATGCACATGCTGAAAATATTGACATGTTGTTTGTCCTGTGGGCTATGTGTGATAACCAATCTCTTGGCTCAGTCTATTTGTATGTGCGTGTTGTGTGTATATAAGTGTTGCTGACTGAAAGTTGAGAAAGCCATCTTCTGCCATCTGATCATGATGTTGATGAATTATTTTGCAAACAGGTAACACCTGTTACTTAGTCCTTGTTACTTTAAGACTTGCAATATGTCTGGAATCTGTTAGCAGGTCTGGTAGAGAGAGAAATAGTTGCTCAAACATGCACAGGTTCATTAGGTACATGTGTACTCTCTATTGTAATTCAAAACAACACTGTAAAGCTTCAAATGTTCAATTGTTGTCACTGTCACTTTAATTCAATCAATAACTAAAGTTAATTATTTCATAATAAGATATAAAAAAGAGAAAAACAGCAGATTTTGACATTTTAGAGGCTTGAACCAGAAATGCCTGAGAATGAACTTAAATAAGTTATCAAAATGGTTTCCAGTTAATTTTCTGTAGAACGATTCATCGATAAATCAGCAAATCATTAAAGCTCTAGATCCAGCTGTCTGGTCATTTCTGAGTTAAGGATGGTGTTATATTGGTCTGCATAGTAATGAATGGTGTTTCCAATCTTTTGTCCGCCCACGTGGACGTACAGGGACAGGCAGACCTAAAACACTGGTCACTCTGTACGTTGTCCAACATCAACGCTGCACCTTCATTTTGTCTTGTGTTTATCTCTTCTGTTTTATTTATAATGAGTTGGATATCACAATGTTAGGTTAGTTACTGTCACTGTTACTGTCAGGCAGATGACAGATGAAGAGCTGTAAAGGTAAATGACTAATTAACTAAATGCCAAACTAGAATATACATTTTATTCTGCAGTTGTAGATTGCATGTTGTTCTTTCTGAAGCTGAAATCTCTCAGCCAGTTTGGCACACTCGACTCAAATAATCTCCAGATAAATCCTGGGAGTAATTATCCATCAAAAGCTCTCATCGCTGCTGAGAAAACCCACATTTGAAATAGTCATTCTTTTAACTGATTGAAATCGAAACAGCTGACGCCCAAATAGGAACTTTGCATCGTTGCCCAGACTCTCTCTAACTGCTCTTCAAGACAACAGAATGCTAGCATTAGCATTTTGAAGGGCACTGACACTAATTAATTCACAGGATGCTAATCGTCTGCATTAATGAAGCCCAGCCTTAAGAAATGTTAGCAAACGTGCCCCACATGTAAAGACCAGCCATGGGAAACAGAGAGCATGTGTGTGTGTGTGTGTGTGCGTGTGTGTGTGTGTGTACGTGCATTCATTTATGTACATGTTGGCATTGTGAGCTTCATGTTAACGTGTGTTTTAACAGCCTTATGTGCTTGAGCTCATTAACGTCTGCTGTTTTACTTGTGAGTGTACTGCGGGTCACAGCACAGGCAGCAGCCATGTCCACCAGCTTAAATACTAAACGCACAGTTTTAATCAAAAACAATGTGAAACTCATTAAACTTCACTCTAACTCGTGGTTGTACTTCAGGTAACCACTTATTAGAAATCAAATAATAAAGAGGAGAAGAGGGTTGTTTTTTTGATTCTGACAGTGATACTCATTAATTTGTACATTTAACTTGTGCATATCTTATGTTTCTCTCTGTACAGAATATACTGTACAATGTTTATATTATGTTTCCATTTAACAAGGGACTCTGGATAAGGAACAGCTAAATATCTTACCTGAAAATGTGACATAGAAAGTGATTAAAGAAAATTTAAAGAAAATGACAAAATAGAGACCTGTAAAATGGGAAGTTTATATTGTACATAGATTCAAGTTTTTGCTGTTTTTTAATGACAAAAATGTAAATAATAATCTGAAGAATTAATTTTAATCTCAAGATCATTTTTCTCTCCACCATGATGCTGTCCACTGACCCGAGCAGACCACCCACTCTTATTTAAAGAAGAAAATTTGAGAACAGATAGAAGCTGAGTTTTCTATTGATCCCTATAGAATCCAACTCACTGACTGGTCTGGTCCTGCATACTGATACATGCATTACACTCTATAGATCCAGCACCTTGTATTTGATTGTGTTTGTGTGCACAAAATAATCTACACAGTCTGTGTAGGTTCATACCTTCTTTGCCACATCACGTTAGTGTGTACGTGTGCTGTTGTTCAACTTCTGTGCATGTGCATGGTTTAATGATGTGTTTGTGTCATAAGTATGTTGTGAGAAGTACTCAGTGAGTCTTAAGTCAGTATCCTATGTTAAAGGCCACTTCTGTGCTACTTATAATATTTACACCTCAGTTGTTTGACATGTCATCAAATACACAACCACCCTAAAAGAGATGGTGAAGATAGTAAAATGTGAAATGGCTTGGTAATAAACAGTGACAGGCACAACAAAAGATGCCAAAAGTTGCTTTTTATATACCATTAACATATATTCTCCTACCTACCCGCAGACACATAGATAGATGTTTTTGAGAGCTCCATGCAGTTAATATAGAGTGCATACATTGGCGTGTGCTGTCAAACTTTGTGCGCCCACGTGAATGTCTATATATTAAATCTTTTTATACATGCACTCATAGGCCTCATCCCCTCGACAGATCCAGTTTGTGTGTGTGAGTGTAAGTGTGTGCATTGGGGTGTGGTGGCCTATCAATAGTTGCCTTGTGATTATTATTTAACATGCATGTAGTCATTGATCGGAGACATTGATCGGAGGTTGGGAGCTAAAGCCCAGCTCACATTAAGACTTTGCCTCCCTAAGGGGCAATATGGAGCATTATTATTGAGGGACATTCTCAGCCTTTACTGCCACATATGCTGAAACATATCTTACATGCCAGCTCAAAGAGAGATTACAGACGAGTGCAGCCAAATACTTATGCACACACGCGTGCACACACACACAGATTCTCAGGTGTTCCTCCATCTCTCCATCATTCTACAAGTCTATTTCTTTTTTTTTCCGCCCACTCGTCTCTCTGTCTGTCCATTCATCACACCCACAGATCCACACTTTAAAGACAGACAGGGAGCAGCCTCTGCATTTAAAGGCCCATTCCTGGTTTCATCCAGAAATTGTAGGTTTTAAATTTACAATATTCAGCAGTATAAAACACTGATGTTTTTCACCAGTTTATACTTAGATACTGTTAGAGTGTTTTGTACTTTTGATAGAATATATTTTGTATTATTTTAATATATATATCACTACACTGTGAAGAATATCCAGCCCTGACTTGAGGCCTGGAACAGCATCCCTGCATTGAGCCAGTTTAGATTTCGCATTGAATCTTTAGCACCTCTCCTGTTTGCAGCACTGAGCAATAACAGGAAATGACAAAGACACATAGTGTTGTAAACATTATCTAAGAGAATTGTGAGAGCTTTCTGTACTGCCAAAAGTATTTGTCATTGCTAGAAAATGCTAAATAATTTTTAAAAGTATTGTTCAGTTATATCATGTGCCAGTAACAGCAACTCTGTAAACTGTATAAAAAATATAACCTGTATAAATTTCATGTCCACATTTATTAAAACAAAAAACATATATGGACAATATTTGATGTGGACAGTCCTATCCTAATTCTTCATCTTTTTGTTCACATTTGCATATTAGTAAAGTATTTTTGCTCCTTCCTCCTCCAGACTCCATGCACATTGAAGATGTGGATGCAGTGCAGAAGCTCCAGGATGTGCTCCACGAGGCCCTGCAGGACTACGAGGCTGCCCAGCACCAGGAGGATCCCCGCCGGGCGGGCAAGCTGCTCATGACCCTCCCCCTGCTCCGCCAGACCTCCACCAAGGCTGTGCAACACTTCTACAGCATCAAGCAGGACGGCAAAGTCCCAATGCACAAACTCTTCCTGGAGCTGCTGGAAGCCAAGGTCTGAGGATGGGAGGATAGACGAAAGGACAGCTAGACGCCAGTCTGAACCACCTGAGCTTCAACTCAAACTCTCACTTTGAATGACCTCTTGCTCTTTTACATGCACACACTCTTACACACACGCACACACACAGAAATATGTCCCTGAAGTATGTCTGTTGACACATCCCGCTATGAATAAACAAGTAACTTAAACCTCTTACCTGAACCCCCAAACCTCCACCATCTTTGACAACAGGGCGCTCACTTGACCTTTTCTTTAGGGGAAGATGCTGACAGACTGGCGTGACCCCCGTTACGAAGGGAAGATGATTTCCTTTTAAAACTATTAACAATCACTTAACAGTTACTGCAGAGCTCTGAACATTGAAGATGGCAAAACTCTTATGCATTTAATAACGATTAAGATGTTATTAATGACAAACGCTTAAATGAGGACCCATTTAAAAGAAACTGAAAACTCTTCATTTTAGTCCTGAGAGACTGTAAGACTGCACTCGTGTCTCCTTTTCCCCTCCCTATTTACCCCACCAGAGTTTTTTAAGTGTTCCAGAAGAAAACGAGTGGGGAAAAAGATGAACACTGAAGAAGTATTAATGACATTTGTTGTCAAATTACATGTACAATGAAATTTGAATGGATGGACAGAAAGAAAAGAAGAGGAGATTTGCCCTGCCAAAGAATGGAGCTCATCCATTCAGAGGATGCCAGCAAACTTTACTGTCATAACCCCAAACTGTTTCCGCTCGATCTACCAGTGGCTTTCAATACTGGGCCTCAAGAGTTCTGCTGGTTTTCTGTTCTACCAGTTATTTATTTTTTTCTGGTTATTATGGAAACCAGCAAGGCTCCGACTTTGAAGGACCAGGATTGTAAACCACTGTAAACACTTCCTGGTTCTCCCTAAATTAAGCTCATGGTTTTCCATGATTCCCCTGCTTCAACTACAACTTGACTATTTGTTCTGTTTGTTGAGGACCAGCAGCCCTGGCCTCCCAAACCCATCAGTATTGCCATAGCATTAGTGTTTGCACACTTGTCATGGTTGAAAATGTTGTCAAATATTCAAACCACTTGAGGTATGAGTTATTGACAGAGTTTATAAGTAAAACAAATTACTTACAAGTAAGACTTTATCTTTACTATCAAGAATGGATTCCTGCTTGACTAGCCGGTAGGTGTAGGCTCAGTCCATTTATTTATTCTGTCAAACACTCCTCTCGGGTTTTGACATTTGTTTGAAACATTTTCAGCCGCTCCGTGGCCCAGGTTCGTAGCTCTCCACACACAAGTCAGTAGAGATTTCAGTCTGTCAGTGTGCCATTAAGAATAGTCCAGCCCATGCTCATTACCCAAACTCCAAAAACTGCAAAGTGTCAGGTCAGTACTACCCTCCTCGCTCTTTTGCATTCACAACTTCCACCTCATCTCTCTTGCATCAGCAGAGATCTTTTTGTGAGTCATTCAGGGAGTGATGAGGGAGCTTCAGTCACTCAACACAATACAAACCAGAAGGAAAGGTGTGCTGACTAAACTGACTGAAGAACAACTATTGTTGCTTTCAAACTCCTTATTTTTTTCTTGATTTCTATCTTGAAAATAATCTTAGCGACGATACCAGTATTAGGGTTGTAAATAACTGTCATCCTGTATATGACATATAACACGGCTTTGTTTTTGTTATTAATATTGTCTTCTTAAAACTGAATCAATCAATATGTCTTTCCTTTTTTCTATCAGCTTGACCACTTTCAGCAATTATCATATATATATAAATATAACAAGTAATAATGTATTAACAAATCAGCGTTTATCTTAGAAAACTCTGAGCAATAGTGGTTTTTAAAGGAGGAGTTTGTGCATATGGACTAAGTCTGCAATATTAACATAACATGCCAGTCTTAAATTTGGGGGAGAGAGGATGGGGATTTGAAGAGAGTTTGTAGCTTCTCTTTCTCTCTGTGTAACTTGCCATAAGCTATTAGATAACAGTCAATATTTCCTTTGTTAGATACAGTTAGGCAGGAACAAGTATGGACCAGAAATATGAGGATGAGATGTTAATACTGCCGTCACACACCAGCTGTGTGAAGAATGGTTAATATGAGGGTTGAAGAAGAAACACAAGCAGCTAAAAACTAAAAGCACGAGACATCCAGTTTGCAATTATCACACAGTTCTGAAGTTTGCACCTTTCTTGTGACCTGGCTCACTCTTAATCTGATTCAAATAAGACTGTTCTTTGTTTAAAATTAACTGTTTATTAATATGCAGTTTTTGTTATAAAGGTGTATTTTGTTTCAGCCACGTGGCCGAGTGCAGGGACCATCAGAGTAACCTGACTGAATCTGGATCTGTGCAGAGGGAAAGACTAAGAACAAAAACAGAACATCATCTGCATAAAACAACACAAAACTGACAGTTTCATGTTAACTTGCTGCTCCACTTCTTGTTGTTAGACACTTTATTTAAACATTTTAAAGGAAATGTTTATATGTTGTATTGGTGAAAACAATCCAGCCAAATAGAATCTAAATTGATAAAATTAATAATCAATAGTCATTAGAGTAAATTTTGTAGGGGAATCAATTACGGCAGTTTTGCTGATATATAAATAAATGAGTTTCTAAGCCAGATATCTGCCTACTAGTTTGTGTTGTACTTAAAATCGACAACATAACCTGTATTTTAAGTGGACATACAGAGGTCTCATTAAACAGCATTTTTGAAAACATTTAATCAATTAAACCACACGGATTTCAAGTGGTCATTTTTATAGTAATTTCCAGTTAAATGTCTAGGGGCAAGAAATGGAAAGCTCATCTTACAGGAAGCTGTCCGACATCAAGTGTCAAGTGAAAAAACATTGATCTCATTGTTATAGCATGACTGCATACTGTATGATTGACCAATCACAGCTTTAACAATTGAAGACAGTCAAGGGATTTTTTATATTATTGTTTATGTGATTTCTAAAGCCGAATAAGAATGCCAAAATGTGTAATCTAGACGATGGTGTAATCTAATATAAAATGGCAACTTGTCACAGTTGAGGAGTGCTGCAGTTTAAATGTAGTTGATCTCTAACATCACACGCTCTGTATCAAACATCAGTATTATTAGTAAGGGGTATTTTCTCAGCCTTCTTAAACATTGTATATTGTAAATTATACAGATTATAATTCTAACATAAGACATTTTATTGGAAACAAAATCGAGAAAAAAAAAGAAAAAAATGTAGTTCAGCCTCGATGTGTGTTTCATGTTCGCTGTTTTTTCTATCAAGAAAAAACCCTGTTTCTTTCATTTTATCTGTTTTTTGTTTTAAAGTCCTCTTTCTGTTTGATCCTTCCCTCCTCTGTTGGGTCCTCTAAGGCGTTGCTGTGTACTTTTTCTTGTGGTGATTCCCGTTCTTGTGCCGTGTGCTTCTTCTTTAGACAACACAGAGTAGAGTAGAGGCCATGTTGTCTGTCTGTCGGATCAGTCCGCTGGGGGTCTGGGTACCGGATTCTCTCCCAATGAACCGAACCGGATATAAGGCTCTTCTTCTAGAAACTTAACTAGACCACCAAGATCAAATTACAGTATCCATCTTTACCAAACTATACATAAATAATTAAATATTTAGTATCTAAATGAAGAAACACCATACGAGTATTTAAAAAGGGATCATTTGTGTAGCTTTCCTGTAGAATAAACAATATAACGTATATCTTTAGGTTTAAATAACGCTGAAATGAAACGGACATTTGAGTAATCACAACTGTAGGTGACTCTTTTTTGATAAACTTGCTGTACATAACTGCCTTCCATACAGCTCGGCATTAACTTCACTATTTCAGCAGTCAAAAAGGGAAAATATGAAAAAAACTTTTTTTCCCCATGTTGTGTTATTTTTCAGCTCATCTCCAGGAAGATATCTTGCTTTATAATAAAGAGTAAAACGTGACTGGACAGATGAAGGATAATTAATGGTTTTGTGAGTTGATGCAAAATGTTAAGGAAAAAACATGACATGTTTAGTTTTCACTTGCTGTTTCTCTTCACCATGCACTCATTACATTATGGGACATGTTTCTGCTTTGGCCCCAAAATTAAGAACTACAAAGTCCAGATTTAAACTCAATGTCCATGTTATTATACTCATTGTACCTCTTTATATAGATTTATAGATTCTGCGCTACAAATAGAATAAATTCAAAGGTCTTAAACATTAAAATAATGTTTTTAGAGAGGAAATATACATATAAACAATTTCACAGGTGCATAAAAGATATTTGTATGTCCCCTGAAGACAGAGTTAAATTTTGATTGTAACTTCAAACACTGTCTCATTGTCAGAGAGATGGTATTTCTCATCATCAACTGTACATGAATCTACAAACAACGTATGAAGAAAGGTGCTCTTTTCTTACCATTTTTTTCTCTTCTGTTACTCTTTGCATTCAGCTGTCAAACCAATGCTGTGTACTTCTGAACAGTCAAAAACCATGAAAGATGTAACACGTCTTCCTAAGGTGATGAGGTACTGAGCTGGAGTTCACTTTTAAGTAACATTTCAGCCCTCAGCAAATACTGATTTGCTTTTTATTTTTTTCTAATTCAATTAAATGTCAAGTTTTCAGTGTCAGTAGGTCAGTAGAATAAAAGCAGGACTGCTGTCATCTCAGATGACTACATAAGAGCAACCAGCTAAAATCAGGAGGGAGACTGTGTGATTCTTTCAGAGGTTTTGATATAACTTGCTCCTCCCTTTATTTCTGAGGAGCATTAAAAGGAGGACTGTCTGGGTTTTTGCAGAGCCATTGATAGAACAAGTTTGGGCACCATGTTATCGCCCTCATCTGGAACTTAGATTCATTAGCTGCTAATACTTGATGTAACAATAGTTAAGCTGGAACAGAGGGACGACTTATTTAGACATAGCAACAACGCAGAATTGTCCACCTACCATGGCTGCCCCTGAAATCTGCTAAGGCCCACCTGTGTCTATCTGCAGCTCTACAGTGTTTAGTCATTTAGTTGTATTTAATCCCCAAATGTAATTGCCACTTGTGCTGCGGCCGACCCTGCAGTCTGAATTTGAAAATGTAAAGAAAGTATTTAAGGGAGAGAGAAAGACGACACATTTGGAAACAAAGGATATTTAAAGATTAAAAAAGACCCTTGCGTGGTGGAGAAGAGTTATGTACAAGAGAAGACCCTGTAGTGTTATTAAAAACATGTCTGTAGATTTTAGATGTGCTTCACATCAGTAAATGAAAAAAAGAAAAAAAAGAAACAATAACCTGTATATTTTTGTGACGTGTATCATACAAGTGTGCTCCAACAATAATGTCCATTTGTGTAAATGTATTTATTTCACATTGTATATATTGTTCAATGCAAAAAGAGAGACCTATGATTCTGTAACTTAAACTACTATGGGTTGAAACATTACATGTGTTACTCCAGACTATGCCTTTCAGGATTATTACAGTAGAGCAATATCAATTAAAACCAGGCTTCCAGTTTTGACACCTGTCTTTTGTCTCTGATTTATACACACATTTTAATGTTTCCCAATATGGGTGTGTTTTCTTTTATAGGGGTATCAAACACATAATTTAAAAGATGGTTCACAGAGCATGCCAACTTACGGCATCGCTCTACTTCAGACGATTATGTTCCCAGCCCAATCAGACAGACAACAGTCCTGAAAAAAAGTCTGCCCCATTCATTTCAGTGAGGCCAGCCTGGCGATGCAGTAGGGGGCCAATGCAGGAGAAATGCAAAAAAAGTTAAACCTGGTTCTACTTTTGCTTTAACATAATAAAGCATTGTGCAGCAAGGCAAGCAAATAAATGCAAGCGTCCTTCGATTAATTTGTAACTTGAATGTCACATTTCTACTCTTTACCTGATGATTGTCACAATAAAAGATAAATAATTTCCGCCATAACTTTCCCGAGTTGTAGAATCTATGTTATTTAAAGTGGACTCCTGAGATGCAATCACATCTGTTTCAACTAAAACTTCCACTTCCAGATGATCCATACGCTCTTTCTATGATGAAATTTGACTTTCTGGGTTTCACACCTGTAGCTGGAGAAGAAAACAGCAGTAGTAGAACGAAAGGAGGGAACTGCACGTTGCATGTTCAGAGATGACTCACATTTCTTCAAAAACTGATCAGTCAGGATTCACTTTGTTCAACCAGTCCAACTACAGGATAAAACCATCAAGCATGATAGACAGCCACTGGGGCGGTCTATACAAGGCCAGGAACACAGGAGGGAAATTAAAAAGAGGGACTGCAACCATCTCACAGCATGGAGCATGAAAACCAAATAAAACCACCAGTGTGCAGATAAAAGTGGCTTTTCCTTGCCAACACCCAAAAGTTGACTAACTAAATTGTTTGGCCATCTAACTCCACTGAACTTAAACTGGAGTTTTCCTGGAAACATAAAGTAAGAAGGGCAAGAAATAACAATAAGCAGTCATTTTTGTCTGAAAGCTTTATAATACATTTAAGGGACTTGCTACAGGGTGGAGGAGAATGTATATAACTTTTTTTGCCATATGCTAAATATATCTATTGGAGTATTTAAATTATGAACTATTATCACAGTCTTTGCTCTGTGTTTCAACTACTATCTTTTTATGTAATGTAAAAAATGAGAGAACAGTGAAGAATGAAGAGTGAGATGAAGGGGGAGAGAAGGGGAGGATGGGAGGAGGAGGAGGAGAAAGGAAGTGGTAACAGCTTGCTCCGGTGGGTGGCTAAGTACTGTCCAATCTGAATGGCCAGATCTCCTGATCTTGCCAAGGGCACTAAACACACACACACACACACACACACAGATTTAAGACATACTGTGTTCAACATTGAAGAGCAGAGATCTTACCAAAGCATACGCAAACATGACTAGAAAACAGATCAGCAGTGGTTTTATCACAGCATTACTTATTCTTTCTCTGATTCTTCAGCTGTGTGTTTACAACGTTTAGCCTCCGCTCTTTTTGAACTTCCTTTTTTCCTGTTTTTATTTTCAGACATCCCTCTTAGTTGCTGTTGCCCCATCCCTTCATGTCCCCCTTTTTTCTTTTACTCTGTGCCCTCTTGCTCTGTCAACCTCACATGCTTCCTTATTTCCTTCATTCTCTCTCTGTCTCTCTCTCTGTCTCTCTCTCTCTCTCTCTCTCTGTCTCTCTCTCTCTTCCCCCCTAATAGCCAGCAGCAGTAAATGGGATGCAGAGGCCAGATATTTAATGTAGCAGAGAGCCGTGAAGCGTTTTAAGAAGGCTTTTTCTAACAGGGGGAGCCCTGACCTGCAGGCAAATATTTTTCAACCAGATGACATAAGAAGATATTAGCTGAAAGAGAGCGAGATTTTTATTCCCTTTTTTCCCTCCTCCTCTCTTTCTACAATTCTCTCTCTCTCTCTCTCTCTCTCTCTCTATTTGGGTTGCTGCCTGGTCACCCGGCTGCCTGCACATACGTTTTATTTTACTTGCTTGCCTTTTGGAGTTCATTTATTTTATTTTATCTTTGATTCATTATTATGATACGATAAAAGCTACTTGAGCATTTCAGCTGCTGAGGGGCTCTTATCGTTAACCTTGTGGAACGCATGTAAGAGTGGGCTCCACACGCCGCCTCGCTAATGGCCATCTTAACTCCTCTCTTCTCCTCCTCCACCTTCTGGCTTCATCTACATCTCCCCTTCTATCGCTGTTTCTCTCTCTGTGCCTTTATCTTTCTCCTCTGTTATCTCCTCTTTCCTCTCACAGTCTCCTCCCGCTGTATTTATCTGTTTTTGTACCCATTTTTCAATTCCACATTCAAATCGGCTGCTCTTCTTTTTGTGTACGAGAAAGTAAAACTCAGCACAGGTCTGTTCTACTCCACTCAGCATAACAGGCTAATGAATGACACAGTTTAACCTAAGCACTAAAACGGGGATATAACCCCGATCTGTCACTGTTGATAATTGTGATGAGCTGAGTTTTTCAAAGGTTTAAAACTCAGTCGTCTGATACGGCATTTTCCGTCACCATAAGCAATTCATCCATAGCACACTATTATTTTGGGAGTCCCACAGGGTTAATTTTTCGGCCTCATTTCATTCTTCCATTTACATGCATAAAGTTTCACTGTTATACCGATGGCACACAGTTATAGCTACCCATAACACCTAATGGCACCATTAGTCTGAATAGTCGTGGAAGTTGCCTCGCAGATATAAAGTGTTGAATGTTGCCAATATTTCCACAACTTAATGAATCTAAATCCAAAGAATAAGATCCTTCTCTGTTCTAATAACTACACTGCAACCATTTACTAGAAATGACCTACCTCTCCAATGAAATTTCATTAACAAGAGAGGTACATTTAATGAAACAACAACCTTTGCCCACAGGAAGCTTTGCTCATTTAAACCAGTTTATAAACTTAAGCGTGCCTGCACTCATTAGTATTGTCATTCATGGGCTACTGGAATAAATACTTTGTCTGCATGTGTGTGGGTGAAACTCACTTAACACAACCAGGGATCTTCCCTCTTCGGAACTTTTGCTGGTGATTGGTCTTCTAGTAGATTAGTACTTCAAACAAATCTCAAACAAACAATCTCAAATATGAGGGAATCATAAGAGTGAGGTGTTTCGTGGTACACCTGCCACTGGTTACCTCAGTTTTGTCACAGCAGACAAGGAGAAGACTTTGTTTCATTTAGTCTGCTTCTAAAGAATCAACAATATCTGACATGAAGAAAACTGGAGCAATGATAATCGCCTGTTAACAATTCAATACAGCTGTTGGTTTTTTGTGTTTGGTTTTTTTTTGACAAATGGCTGTGCAGTGCTTTTCTAGCCCTGTGAGAAGCTCTTGCAATGCTTCAGAAATCAGTGAATTTTTAAAAATGTGGATCATATAAGTAACACAGTTACACAAGCAGGCTGCTTCATTCAGACCTCATACTGAAGTCTGATTTTATTTCACAGCGGCTCTTATTGGGTTTTTCAGAAAGTCTGGATGTGATTTTCTCCTCCTAATACAGTGCCAAACAGGGTCAGTCTCTAAGGATGACCATATCTGTTTTAGGCGCTGTGACCTGTAAAGTGCTAATGTGTGGCAGCTTCACACTGATGGTGTTTCAAAGGCCTGTTTTGGGGGCTATTGCTTAACCCCCCTTGTGTGTACGTGTACATATATATATATGTGTGTGTGTGTGTGTGTCTGTGTGTGTGTGTGTGTGTATATATATATATATATATATATACATATATTTATCTATGTGTGTTGGTGTGTGAGGGTGGTTGTGTGTTTATTTTGGCATGTGTAATTTATAATTTCACAATTTTGTGGGGTTCACATGCGGTCATATGTAAGCTCTATTTGTATTTGTCTACATTTCTGTGTGCCTGTGTGTGTGTGTGTGTGTGTGTGTGTGTGTGTGTATATCCCTGTATCCCCTTGTATCAGTGGTAGGGTTCCCTTGGGTTTCACAGGCCTAGTGACATGGACTCACGGTGGTAATGGCCTTTCACAGCATCTAACTCCCCCCTGACACACACACACACACACACACAAACAAAGATAAGGAGAGTAACAGAGACAAACAAACTGGCCAGAAATGGAGAAAAACACACAAGAAATACACAAGAACATATATATTAAATTACAGAATAAGGACATAAAATATATATTAAATTACAGAATAAGGACATAAAATATCAGTTGCAGATAAAACAAATAAAATGATTGTTGTGAGTCCAAATGAAATTACTCTCATAAAAAAATTACCCTCTGCTTCTTTTATTATTTATTGATTTATTTATTTTAACCATTTTTACTATGTCTGTCTCTGCCATGTTTCCATTAAGTCAGCCAATAATAACCCAAAAAGAGGAAAAAAACATGACAGACGGGTTGAGACATTACACGGGAGCAGTGACAAGAGGAAATGAAGATGAACTTTCCTTTCTCCCTCCCTTCTCTCTACTTGTTTTTGTCTTTTCTTTACATTTCTTCCTTCTCTCCTCATCCTGTGCTCTCCACTGACTCTCTCTCCCCATCAAATTGCATAATATATGGCCTACTCAGTTTACATGCTACCCTGCAGACCACTCCGCTTGTAATTGTTTGTGTAAACTTACAATGACTGACTTCTTCTGTGTTCTCTCTCTTTCACTCTCTCTCATTTTCTCTTTGTGCACTTGGTCTCCTCCTCATTCATAATTTGATCTTTCTGTTTTTGTCATTTTCTACCTTATTCACCCTAGCTATAAATTACCTGTGTTCACTTGCCTTGCTCCTATCAATCGCTTCTTTCCATTTCCCCAGCATCTCATCCTCTTGTGTCATCCCATTCTCCATCCTCTCCTCTCTTTTTTCCCATTCTGGCCCCCATCCCTCTATCTCACAGGGTGCAAAGTGGCTTAGGTGGCTGCGTGCTTCTGAGGCGCATGTGCAAGCTATAAGAGGGTCAGCTGTCTATTTGCACTTTTAACGTCTTGACTCTGTACGATGGGCCATTTATTCTCACTCTCTCTCTCTCTCTCTCTCTCCCCTCTCCCCCTTCCTCTTTCTGTGTCTATTGCTCCCTATCTCTCTCTTAGGACAGTAAATGTTTTAACTCTCCATTCTATGGGCCATTCATTAAGTTAGTGTACTTTAATAAATAGTGTGATGTGTCAGTGGCCAGTGAATTAGAGGCACTTAAAATCACCCACTAGTGGCCAATAGATAGCTGCAAGGTTTGATATGCAGCGGCCACTTTTCCTCAGAAAACCAATTAGAGCTTACCAGGGCTGATATGTACGTTAATAACGCGTGTCAGTATTTAAAGCAGCAAAAAGAAAAAATCACTAACTTATTTCTGTTTACAGTGTCGAGACACAAGAGGAAGTTCTGAAATTAAACTCTTCAAAAAAAGTGTACTTTTTTGCTTTTTGCTCAATTATATGTATTACAACAGGAAAATAGATTGATAATGGTGTATACAAGTATTACTTTATTGTTGTGTTTCAGTACCGCTGGATTACCTCACAATTAACACTAGCAAGTAAAGTTCTTATCACCATTATTACTATTACCATATACATGTAAAATATTTAAACAGGCTAAGATGTGCCTCAAATCCAGCAGGCTACAACCTGCAGCCCAGAGTCAGTTCTGCAGCACACAGTTGATGTCTAATACCAACTTTCAGTGCCAGTGGAGGAAGCTGTGCTCCTTTTAGGTTTTGACACAAGTTGGTGTCCCATCACAGACCAACCCACAGTTTTTTGGTACCTTGCTGCAGTGATGTAGAATTGTGCTCTAGGCTCATGGAGGACACTGTGACATCACTGTTGGGAGTGTCTCTGCTGCAGTAGAGCACATTTCAAGTTTCAACCAGAGAAAACACTTTTTAGCCCAGAATGAGACCACTCTTTAACCATTTTCTAAACCAAAACTTAACTGTTGCTATGTATGCAATGTTTCAGTGCTATAGTGTATTTGTTTTTAAGGCAACATATGACAAATATCATTCCCAGTTTGAACAAACTAACGCTGTTAACTGATTTAAAAGTATGTCATACTAATAAAGCAAACTGATGTCTTCTATTTGTTTAGTGATGACTGTCTGATGAGCCACACAGAAACAGATGCTTGGGAAAACCCACTTGAATTCCTAAGTGAAAACATGACTAAAAGTGACATTTTAAATCATTTTCACAACTCAAAGTAATAAATCCAAAGATTTAACTCACCAGTGAATGCAGAATTTCTACAGGCTGTGGCCTCAAGTTGCAGTCTCTGTTTCTCTGCTTTGTGCCCTCCTATGGTCTGAACTCAATAAGTTTTAGAGACAGCAAAACTTTTAATATTTCATTCTGTCCTACACCAGTTGGTGTGTGTTTTCAGCTTGTGTGACTCTTTTTGATAGAATAAATAAACAAATTCTGTGCATTGAGCAGGTTGATTCCCATGGGTCAATCTAAGTGATAATAGCTGCCGAAGTGCCCCAAGCTAATAATATAGCCTTGACAGGGGAAAGGTGATTGGCATAGACAAAGTGTGTGTGTGTGTGTGTGTGTGTGGTGTGTGTGTGTGTGTGTGTGTGAAACTGGATGATTATGTGTATGTGCATTGTCAAGAGAGGCAGGAGGTTAATTCAATCCTATAGAAACGCAGCATGCAGGGGATTGGACAGCACAGCCCTGAGGGTGTCACTGGCCTCAACCCCAATAGGGGGCAGAAAGCGTGCACACATACACACACACACACGCGCACACAATATGGGCCCTGTGACTTAAGGGTATAAAATCTGAAAAGCCTAGGAAAAGCCAAATTGTTTTTATATCTAGTTTCTGGTGCATTTCATTTAGAGCCAAGGAGGATAAATGATGAACATGGATTAAAATATATCTATCTATTTATAGAAAATGCTGCATAAAACAAGGACAAGAAAGAAGAGGACATTTAGAGAGGAGTGGTGATGGAGGCTGGTAAGAGGGATTGAGGGCATGGGGAGGGGAGAAGGGAATAGAGTGAATGAAGGAAAGAATGAGTGGTGCCTGTGGAGATGTGTGGGAGAGGTGTATGAGTGGAGGACAGAAGTGACCAAAATAGAGTATAGACAGCAGCGTGACGCAAGTGTCAGAGGAAAATGGAAGAGATAGCCTAAATAAACCTTACCTGAGCAGAGTACAGTACATTTTCAGTCAGACTGCAGTAGCAAACTAAACAAGTTGCTGTGGTGTTTCTGAGATTTGATGCAAACTACTGTATATTCAGTTTGAAGGATGGACTGCAGAGACAAATGGAGGAAATTTTACCTATTCCTCTTTCATCCATAATGTCTTGTGAAAAAAAACAAACAAAAAAAAAACATTATTGACTGGAGGGAAGTTACTGAGCTGGAAATGTTTTGAAGCCAGCATCTAGCAGCCACTGTGATGCTTCATCCTGAGGCACTACCAATCTACTTTCAGCTTTCAGCCATCGTGTTGGTCTGTTTATTCGTGTAGTAGCCCTGTGGGGCATATGGCCTGGGTAGCCACAGCCGAAAATGCATGTAAGTTTTACAGCTTTGTCTTTATGCTTTTTTTCCCACATATCCTCCCCTTTCTGTGTGAACATCATATTCAGTTGTTAACAGGATAAAAGCCATAGGTGACCGTGAGGGACCAACATGTGTATCTATAAAAATCTGATGTTGCATTTTCGTGCACCAAAATCATTTAGAACTATTGCAGAATTACTGACCCGTGGTTGTATGCCTACGACAACCTGTCAAGTTGTAGTTTACATTGGTGTCTGTTCAGACTGAGTGTGAATGGTTGTCTGCTGACCAGTCCAGGCTAGTCTCACCCAATGCCAGCTGGGTTTGGCTCCAGCAACCCTGTGACTCTGTCTGAGTATAAGTAGCATAGATAATGGTTGGATGGATCCTTGTGTTATGGCCAAAAATGTGTTGTTTTAGATCATCGGGTCCCTGATCTTTTACTTTTGACCACCAAAATATGATTATTTTGTCCACCATTGTTCCAGAGATATAATGTTCACAAGAATGGGAAGGATGTACAACACAAAAATATCAAACCTTTGGCTAAGGCTATTGTGCAGCAAAAAAAGCCGAATGTGGAGAATCTTGATGTAGTTATAATTTAAAGGTACCCTGTGGAGTTTTTGAGCTAGCAGTGCTGTGGAGCCCAGTTTTGTTGGTTTGTGCAAGGCAATCCTGGTGACATGTGCCTGTATCTTTGCATATATCTTTAAGGTTTCTTATACCTCAAGGTTAGACACAACATTTTGGTGCAGAAATACTAAATGTAAACAGAGCGTTTCTTTATTTACAAGAAAACTCCACAAATGCACCTTTAACCTATACACTCATGCACACACACACACACACACACTAAAACTGAATAAATCTAATATGAAATCGATTGCAGCCAAATTATGAGCTTGCACTCACCACCATGCTATTGTTCAGTAGTTAAAATTGTTCTTGAATGCATCAGGCCTAAAATAGATGTGTGTGTGACTGTGTGTGTGTGCACACGCATGCGTGTGTGCTTGTGTGTGAGTGTAACATTTCCATATGGCCAACCTAATATTGTATTTTGCTAAAAAACACACAGCCGACCATCAATTTATTCCACTTTTCCTAATCAGCAGCGAGGCCAAGGATGTCTCCATACATATTCATGCAGCTCTGGAGACTCAGAGAGATGCTACATTTACAGCCTACATTTACCATATTACGCTTAATGTTATTAGACCAGCAAACACAATTTAGCCAAATATAAGTCATACATAAGTAATTTAGAAAATGAGACAATATTAATTGTGCGATCGTCATCCGGTTTTATTCCCGTTTGTGTGATAGCACTTCAATCTCTGGAATTGAATGCGCCGGGCTGAATAAATTAGTACAATCAATGTATGACTAGATTCTCTGTCATGTGGACACACTCTGTGCAAATCTATGCAAATGTCTTGTGAGGAGAGGATAAGAGAAACTCTTCTTGGCTAACAAAGCTCTTGATGATCATAGCCTATCTGACACACTTGTGTGATGTCATTTTCACCCTCTCAAAGGAAAAGGAAGAAGCAAAAGAGGGAAAATATGATGAGGGATGCTTAAAGAGAAAGTTCTGGTGAAATAGCCCTGCTATGAATGTTTGCTTGTATAAAGATGCACATCCTATCTCCCATATTACATATTACATAGTATCATCATGATCATCATTTTTTTGCCAATGTCTATTATTATGACTTGTATTTAATTTTATTATTTTCTTATCAAATACTTAAATGTCAAGTTCATTATTAAATTCCTCCACTTTCCATGTTCTCCCTATGTACAGTTTCATTCTCCTCCCTCCACCACCTTCTACTTCCTCTTCTCTCCTTCCCTGTTTTGCTTTCTCCTTTCTTTTCCCTCCTCCACCCCTTTCCTCCCTACCTCTATCCTAGCCCCTAGCCACCTCCCCTCTCCTCCTCTCCCCTCCCTTTGCTCCTCTCTGCCTGGTATTGATTAGAAGGCGAACCTCTAATCTCCTTAAGGTCATTAGGAACACTTAATTAAAACCTAGTTAGAATGCCTTTGTTCAACCAAAGCAAATTGCAGCTGTTCAAACGCGATTAGTATGATAACGCAAAAACTTGTCGGCAGGGAAAAATATAAGAGCGGGCCTTTTTTTGGTAGAAATGTTTACACTATTTAAATGCAGAGCACTTAAACACACAATGGAGGTCTAAACTACTGTATACTTGAGCCAGTGCTTCTGCTCTGTGTGTGTGTTATTTATATTTTGCAAGTAGATTTATGAAACCAGGGCTTTTTTTGCATGTAACTGGATTAGGTTACTGGAAAAGGATAAATGTAAATGTAAACATGTTATTCAGAGCACTTGTCCAGAATTGGTTATTTTATAGGTCAGAAGTAAAATAAAGAGAGAGGCGATAAATAAATAAATAAATAGCCCTGTGACTGACTGGTGTCCAGTCCAGGTTGTCGCCCAAGATAGCTGATAAAGGCTCCAGCACCCCTGCGACCCTGTGGTCAGGATAAGCAGGTATAGAAGATGAATGAATGAATGAATGAATGAATGAATAAATAAATAAAGTATCAAATATATAGTAAGATATATAAGATTTTAAGGTTTTCTCTTGTTGTATATACATGTGCATGTTCTTCTTTGTTAGAGTGAGAGGAGTTTCCTCATTACATTCTTTTATTGAATTTAATTATTTGAATCTATCAGTGTAACCTTTTATATATTACAATGCACACATATAAATGCTTTAAACATCTTTTTCTAATGTCTAAATGACCAGCCATGTATCAGGGCGCATTCACAGCAGCTATACCAGATATAGTTTGCTCACTTTTGCATACAAGGCTTCATCACAGACTCATTCTGTAATTAGTAATTCATGGTTAATTGTTACCAAGGCCCAATTAATAGCGTTCAAAGCAGTGCATCCCTGGTGACTGCCATTAAATTGCTGACAGGAAAAGACACCTTGCCAGCTCCTTTGCCTCTCCTCCTGGCATTTCTGCAAAAGGAAGGGCCTTCTTTAAACCACCCTTCATTTCTGCTCTAAATTTTCTTTTCATATAAAAATAATAATAAATTACAACGTATTCCATTTAGTGATAAGCCATGCATATGAGCTGACTGATTTCTAATCTGCTGCCTCATCCTCCTTTTGATAACTGATGTTTTGTTGACTGGTGGTAATTTCACAGAAATGTGTCTAATTGTAATTGTGAATGTTTTATTGATCATTATTTTGATTAATTCATCTCTCTGTACTTGTCTTCTGATACTGGTACTTTTGTTCTGTTACTGCCTTGTTTTAATGTGATTTCTCACCTTTTACGGGGTTGAGAGAGGACTTGCTTCTCAATGCAGGCTGCAGCTCTCTCTGTCTCTCAGACAGAGCCTGACACATAAGTTACTATTGCAAAAATGAAATAAAAAGAATCATGAGTAAGCTAAATAAAACAAATACATGAAGCCTACGCATGCAAAACTTATTTAGAATTTTGCATTATTCTGATTATCATTATTTGATTATTTGATGCAATTTGAATAATTACATCCTGCATCTCACTGTCTCACTTAATCTGTGTGTAAAGCAGTGTTGTTTGTAGGAAGTGGACATAAACACGAGACCCACAGTGCATTCATCCTTTTCCATGTTTGTTTGCCTTTTGTATTTGTTATTCTTCTCATCAGTGCCTTAATAACCCCTTAAATTATGATAATTGATTAAAAAAGACACACTTTGACTGACAGCCCATCTACTGATCTCCATCACACACACACACACACACACACACTCTCTCTCTTTGGCCGGAGCTCATCACGGTTGCCTAGCGACGGCGGTAGCGTTCCTCCTCGTGAGAGCCGCTTGTGTGAGACGCGGACGCGGCCCGTGCAGGAGGGCGAGTGGGGGGGTAAAGCTGCCCGGCGGGGGGGTAATTAGGGTCGGTTATATCTCACATTAATGCCTCACTGTGACCCTTTTTTTCCTTTTTTTTTGCAACAGATACAAAGCGCTCTCAAGTTTTCGTTACTCGGCCCGGCAGAGTAACGTCGCCTCGTCGTTACTTTGTGTCCGGTATCCTGCCGCGCGCGAGCGCTGTCGGCCAGATGGCGTCTCGCGGTAATCTCCTTAGCACCGCGTGCCGCATGTTCCTGAATGAGAGAGGACAGACAGACAGACAGACAGACAGAGAAGAGGGGGAAATTAACAGCAGCTTTGTCAAGTTCATGTTTCCTGTCGACCGACGCACAAAATAACTCAGGACAATGTTTGGGGAGGACTATTTTTCCAACCGGAGCTGCGCCTGCTGCCGCTAAACAAAACACAGGTGGTGTGTGTGTGTGTGTGTGTGTGGAGAAGTACAGGCAGTTTGTTTTGGCTCGTGCCGGAGCAACAAGTTAAGTGTGTTTCGTGATGGAGATGGAGCTTTCTGCGCGGGCGGACACAGCGACAGGTAACCGGATATGTGAGCATGTCACGGTGTCTGCATAGATTTACACATTTGTACGGCTTGTAGTCCTCGCTGTTAGATACACCGCGAGCTCTCCTGTTTTCCAGCAGACACTGCAGGAGAGAGGGTCCGAGTAATTCAACACTGGGATGACTGCTCTGCTGGCCTCTTTTTATGTGTGTGTGTGTGTGTCAAAATGTGAAATTGAAGCTGATAAGTATTGTAATGAAGAGAGCTTTGGCCTAAGCCTCAATTTCCAACAAACTTATGTGAAAAACCCGCTCAGTTGGAGATATATATATATATATATATATATATATATATATATATATATATATATATAAACTGGAGGCCAGGTGCCAGAGGAAAAAAGGGCATGTTTAATTCAATGGAAAATGAAGAAAAGGGGAAAGTGATGTAGCAGTATCAGTTGAGCTGTGCCTCCATCAAGCTGTACATGATAGTGTAGGCTTTGGCTTGGGAATAGCCTGCATGGCATTTCACTCTCCTCAGATTTGTCTCATGTTGGATTTTGGTCTGACCACATCTCTCTTTCCTTCTCTCCTCCTCTCTTTTTTTCCTCCCCCTCTCTAGATTGTGAAATCCTACCTATCATGTGAAGGCTTTGGTTTGTGTGTGGGTGTGTGTGCACAGGGGTAGAGACAGTGTAACAGAGAGCTAAGCTTCCCAGCCTCACCCCAGGGGCACTGGCCTGTAAAAAAAAAAAAAAAATGTCCCTGTAACCCTGGGACCATGAAACCATGACAGTCATCACTTATTCAAGCGCTGCTGGAAGGCTTCCGAAGGAAATCCAGTTTCTTCAACAAACCTCTGCCTCCGGGAATGTTACAGGACCCCCCTGCGGGAGTCCAGAACCTCGGACCATGCTGGACCTTTCGGGGGATCCGTTTTTAGGATCTGGTGGGGTCAAAAGCCAGAGGTGGACTGAACAGAGAGATGGCGATGGAGGAGCACAGGGAGTGAAAATGAAGAGGGAGAGACAGACATGGGGGAGAGCAGTCAGCAGAGAGAGGATGAATAGAGGGAGGAGAGAGAAACGGTGTAACTTAGGGAATAAATGCAACAAGGAAGTTGGAAAAGACCTAAAGAGCAAGACCTGTGAAATCAAGCAAGGGGAGAAAAGGATGGGGAAAAGAAAGAGGCGGCCTGTTTTTGCTCAGCCATTTCACCTGAAGAACATCAGCGGAGGAGACGTCGTGGTGAGAGGGATGAGGTGGCGTCACATCTTCCTCCGGTTAGCTCTCCTCTTCAGTCTGTGTCCAAAACCTGCTTCATCACAGGTAAGAGCGACTCTCAAGAGCCAGTTCTGATTTCTGATGCATAATCATTGTTAACAGAATCATCTAATGACTATCAAACAGGCCCTTTTCACAGCCGCCATTCTGACTTGTCATAGCAGGAAAATGCCCAGCAAGCCGTGACAGAAAGCCAGTCTGCACAAGACCAGGACCGTCAAACTGTAGAAGCTAAATGAAATTCAGCCATCATTAATGTGATTATTTACACCTGTGGTTTACCTGCGGCAACACATCAACATGTCTTTGTTGAAAGTGACGCACTGGAATTTACAGATGATGTCAAAACATACTCTCACAAAGCTATTGCTGTTTTTATTATTAAACGCCTCTCCTAAGATTATGTAAGCAAGTAAAGTAGCAAGACACCCAGGAATGATTAAACCTGTTCAACCATCCTCATTTTCAGGGAAATTTCCCACAAATGGAAAACATCGCTGCCTTCAAACCCGTGTCCACCTCTCCGGCCCGTTCCACCTGTGGAGTTCCAGAGCGGAGCAGCTACTGCCAGCCGCCGTCCTCCTCAGACTGAGCTGACCACATGTTATCAGGCCTTCTGCGTCCAGGAGTGTCCCTACAGATCGTCCACACCTCCGTATGCCCCACTGCTGCTGCCTGCACACAGGTGGGTGCATCAAGTTCATGCGTATGTTACTGAGTTTTCGAAAGCTGGGACCTCGTGAGCTTTCAGTCCTCGGAAAGTAAAACACTGGACTTAGCCCGTAAAATAAGTTTGGAGACAGATCTCTTATGACGCAACTGATTTTGCCGTGTGGCAGTCCTGTATATATTTACAAGAGATATAAAGCAACTTTTGAGTGAAAATGTCAAGATATTAAACTTTATTCCTCCAGGGGTGCCTGCATAACCGAAGACAGTAATGACACGCGTCCTGGCAGTCAGGCGGATGCTGGAAACACCGTCAGTTCGGACGGGGTCTCTGGCGGATCCAGTAGTGTGCTGTTTCGGCTGGTCCAGGATGGATGTCTGGTCTCTCCCCCTTCACAAAAACTAGGAGTGCTGGGTTCCCTCACCCTGGCACTGTGGATAAAACCAAGCTCTCCTGGAGAAATGTGAGTATCATTTTTGTACAGTAAACGCTAAAGAGATGAGAATAATCTGGCACAGTTAGAAATATTAGGCCCTCTTTTAATGGAAGCAGCATTTGTTTTGTTTAATTGACTACCAGCGTCACCTTTCAGTACATACAGTATACACTGCGTTACAAAATATAAAGACAGATGATGAATTGGATCTTAGCTACTTCTCTCTGGGGAGTCCACTAAACTGCAGACAGAAGTAAATATTCTGTATCTCTAAAGTATATCTATTTTCCTAATTATTTTCCTGTGCAAAGAAGCTAAGGCCATATACATAAGAGCTGTTTGTGAGTGTGTATGACAGCCAGTTGTTTTTTTCTCTGTGTGTATGCAAGTTGACAAATCAGAAACTGTCCCAATTTTACCCTTCACAGCTTGTGATGATCATTATTAACTCTTCATAACTAGAAGTGCTTCAAGCCAGAGGTAACTGATGGATAGATTGCAATCCCAGTGATAAAGATAAGCCCCCAAAACACACCAGCCCTCATAGTTTCATGGCCAGTGAGGGCAATAAAAACACTGTGTTGCATCTAGTAAGCTTTGCTAATAAATCTTATACATTATATTTCTTAATCGTTACAAGGCTCTTGGTACAGAAGCTGTTAGCTTAGCAGAAGCCTGGTGAGAAACATGCTGTGTTTCATTCAGCTGTGCTCTTTAAGACTAGATCTCAGCTCGTGTAACCAAAAGGTGAGTCAGGGGCCAGAACACATGGTGAAAAACAGTCCTTAAAGCAAAAGGGCATCTTAATGGTTGGCAAGAAAGGATTCAGCCAGAACAGATTAAAAAAAATCCGAAGAGCTAAGTCAGACAGACAGGCAGCAGATGGTTGTCAGAACAGGTACAGGTAGGCAGAAGCAAGTGTTATCTGGTGAGCAGGACATAAAACATTTGTGTATCACAATTATTGATGTATAGTATCAGGATAGTCCAATATGATCCTGTCTTACTGATGAAACACAGCTCCCTGCGGGAAACACACCGCTGCTGTGATGTTTAGTGAAATGTCGGCTCTGATATGAAATGTAATCTGATTTTCAAACATGGAAAACAAAGTGAAAGCCCTGTGATATTGATCTAATAACAAGGAGCAATCAGGTCGGGTCTGGTCAGGTCAGTATCACCATCAGGAAACGTTAGCCAACAACGGGCTGTCATGTCCTACTTAGACATGTTCTGTGAGTGAGAGAGAGAGAAAGAGAGGGTGAAAGTGTGCTGGTGTGTTTCAGGCAGAGCTGGGACGGTGCACAGTTACACACTCTCAGATCATCTTGCAATCACATGCACACACTCAAGCGCACACAGATCAGTTGGTTTTGCTTGGCAACCCTATCTCCTCCAGCATACAGTAACACTTAAAGTAGATGGCTCAAACAACGTGGGATGCTTTGTCACCAAGCTAAAAATAGGCTAAACATACGTGACGTGTTGGTTTGTATTTCCCAGTTGAGTATTTGTTAGTGAAGAGTACACCACCTATTTACTATTTCACTCCTATAAAATTTTTGGACTCACGATTAACAGATATCAGATATAATCTTTTTTTTATTTCTCACATTGTTCTTCCTTGTCAAAACCTGGTCTCTAAATTACCCACAATGCCACTCGACCTCAGGTAGTTTGGTTTGAGGTTTAGATGTATGTAAGCTAGTACCAGCTATTTTAGCCTTGAGGCGCCAGCCTTTGGCAGAGATGAGAAGCTGGCTACAGAGGTCTGAGAGATTTCTTCAGTTTTTCAAACTAGGTGGCTCCGTGGCCTTCGGACTCAAGTGACATCACTTAATGTAATTTATCAGACTTTACACAGTTCCCTCTGGAGCCACAAAAGGCTTTTCCAACTCTTGTGCAGAAGTTCTCCTGTAGTAGTCCTGTAAAATCGGGGTTACTTTCGTACTAAAATTATGTAGTGACATTTTATCAAAATGTCTTTTAATAGTATCAGGAGTGGTAGGATCCACGTAGACAGAGAAGGAAAAACAGGGAGAAAAAAAAGCCCAAAATCACAAACATTGTTTGCCTCGGAGGGCCTTTACAATCTGTACAGTTGTGACACCCTCTGTCCTTAGACCCTCGAACCGGGTCAGGAAAAACTTCAAAAAAACCCTTTATGGGAAAAAGAAGAAACCTGAGGAAGAGCCACAGATGAGGGATCCTCATCTCCCTGGGACAGACAGACATGCAATAGATGCCACATGTGATTAAACAAACATTTTAAAATAAGCTGTTGTGTTTTTTGTTGGGCTTTCATGAGATAAAATCTGTCAACATTCACATATCGCACAGTGTGCTAAAAAGATGAATGTGACTGATGACTTTGCAGCAGTGAGCAACATCAGACAGGTTGCACGTGTGTTCATGTAACTGACTGGATGTTCAGTTTAAACGTTGCTGTCAGCGAAGTTTAACTCTGAGGAGGAGAATCAAATCACTCCTTTAAACTCCATGCTGTGATTTTGTTATGTGAAGTTGTCCTTCTGGGGATTCAGACGACAGACAAGTCTTGTTGTCTTGGTCTGCCGAACATGACACCTGTATGGTTGAAAGCATCTGAATGGAAGTAATTTCTCCCCCCTCCTCCTCTCTCTCGCTCTCTCGCTCTCTCTCTGTCATTGGTTGGTCGTTGGTTTAGTCTTTTGTTGTAGAGACGATCATGGCTGCCATCAAAGAAGCCAGATGAAAGGAGGTTTCTATCCTCACCTCTGTCCATCTCTCCTCACCCCTCTCTTTGTCTCTCCCTCTCTCTGTGATTCCCCCCCCACCTGAACAATGAACAGAGCGAGCCACCTGTTCTTACGAATCATAGTTTTTACTATACCGTGGCGGCACTTTCAGAAACTGATTATGATAAGAAACTGATTATGTTTATTATGATGTTATGATTTTTTTTTACGTTTAGGTCACATGCACTGGACTTTTCCTATATGGACAACATGTGGTAAAAGTGCATGCACATGCCATAATTATAGATAATAATGGAAAGCCTTATTCGTTGTTGTGCTTTATTTGAGTCTATTTGATTTTGTAACTTCAAAAGCACTTTAAATTTCTTAACTTGGGTTCTGTTATGGGCATTTGTCACTATTTTCTGACATTTTTTAGACTAAGTGATTAAAAAAAAAAAAACAGTGGTCAGTAATGGTAATAATGATTAAATACAGTCCTGAATTAAATGGTAAATTCTTACAAGTACTTTTGACACTTGGCATTTTTTAGTCCAGTAAATCAAAATGAAATAGTTTTTTTTAGTTAGCAACTTGTATTTACTGTCCTGTTTCAGTAGATCTCTTCTATCTCTTTCCTCACAGACACACACACTCGCATACAAGTGCACACGTACATACTTATGTTTTTTTTTTCTCATGCATACATTTCTCTGTGATTTATGGGGTATGCTGCTCTGGGTTCATAAAAGCCATGATTTCCCATAAAATGTCAGTGATGGTGGTTAATATGACACGTGGAGGGTGTGTGTGTGTCTGTGTCTGCACCCAGTGTAGCAGCTGAAACCTAGCAGTCATGTAAAATATTGATATTCCATGTGTAAATGTCAGAATGAGAGAGTGCGTGTAAGTGGCGCTCGACTCCACAGAGTCCACTCTTCCTTCTGTTTCATGAACTAAGCTATAGCTACTTATCACTGCCAGATATCCAAACAAATTTTCTGGACTATCTATTGCTGCAGAAAGTATTGTTCTTTATTGTGTATTGTGTTTTGGTTTCCCTCAGGATGCTGCTGGAAAAGAGTTCAGGGGAGCTGTTGATTTTCTCTGTGACAGCGTCCGAGCAGGCGGTTACACTGAGGTATCGCCAGTCCAGTCGTCAGACGGCTGTCAGCTTCAGAACAGAGGGGAGGCTTACACCGGAGAGGTGGACACACCTTGTCTTGCAGGTAACAAATCTCAAGGGTTGGAGGATCCTGATGGTGGCATAGGAGATGTCTGCCTGTTCAGTGTGCCATTTAACTGTTATAAGGGTTGTGAAAGCAGACTGGTCTCTTTTTTTATCATAGACATACTGTCTTTCTGCCTTCTACTCCGTCTGTGTTTGTCTTTGATTCTCTGTCCATTGTTTTCTCTTCCTCTCTACGAGCTAGTGGTAATTATACTGGCAAACATCTGTTTTGGCACAGCTGCTGGGGCCAAGTGCACACACGTTATATCAGACACACATACACATTCTTTAAATAAATCTTGTTCAATAGTGGTGGATCAGTAATATTAGAATATTTTACAGCTTAACTGTGCTATTATAGGGAATTTAGAAGAAAAAGTATATAAACAGGAACAGACTTTAAACATATTTACTGTTATCACAGACCCATAGAAAATTCATGATCCATGGAAGGCTTTTGAAAGGGTTGCATATAATACAACAATATATGTGTTTATTTATTTACCAGTTTACCTAGGTGGTACATCAAGTAGAAATTTTAGAATGCATCGGAACTTAGACATACAAGGCTCTAATGGAAAAAAGAGGCTTTCATGAGCTCTGATCATTTGAAAATGGCAGCTATTGAAGTGGAGAGAGTCCAGAGGCCCCAACTGACTGTGTGTCTGTGTGTGTGTGTGTGTGTGTGGTTGTGTCTGGTCTGTAGAAGAGTATCATTTTACAGATTACGCCACTGGACAATCTTTCTCTTTCAGCATCTCTAAATAACGCCAGGGCTGCTGGGGGAGAAAACATGGTCACCATGACAAACCTTATCACAAGTATCTGTAACTGAAGTTGTTTGTTTGGCTAGTTTTAATCTATATAATCTTTGGGTCCAAATTTTTTTATTTCATCTGGTGTGAATTTTAATAGACCTTATTACACACCTCTTTTATTGTCACTGTCTGCCATTTACAATTCTGTGACACTGCATTTATAATATATATAATATAATATAATCCTAATGATAATGAATATATAATAAATTCTCAAATAAAATCAACATCTACATAATGCATAAATAGGTAATACATAACAAACAAATAAAAAAAAAAACATAAAAACATAAAACAAACAAGGCTCTGATCTATTTGGTCTGGTTGGTGTTCACCAGAATTTATTACAGTGTTCATGCTCACTTCCTATTAAATCACAAATGGTCATTTTTACACTTCTAGTTATTTACATTTGTATAAACAAACAACATATAGCAGGTTAATTGCTAAGACTGAGAGGTTTTGGTAGGGTAGATAGAGCTATCCTAACTGTTTTACCACTGCTTCCAATTTTTATTATACGTTAAGCTAATAACCCTCAGACTCTACCTCCATGCCTAAAGCACAGACATGAGAGTGATACCAATCTTTTCATCTCACTATTGACAATACATTATGAAGAATGTGGCCGTCTTTGACTTAAAGTTTCTTTATTTTTAGGTAATTTTCCTTTTCTTATTTGATTTTTATGATTATATTTAAGCTTTATATAGCTATATTTCAAATTGTGTTTCTAGTAATTACTTTTTTTTAAAAAATCTGTTAACACACACCCTTTATGATTTCTTCATTATAATGTGTTATAAGCACAGTATGGTATTAAAAGAGAGAATGAGTTTCTAAATGCAGGTAGATAAAGAAACAAACTGCTGGAGTTTGATTAAAAGCACAATTTAAAGCTGGACGTGTAAATGAGGAAGTTATACATGTTAACCAGAACTGAGAAGGAAAATTATTGTGCCTTGCCAAAAAATCTCACTTTGACAGTTTAGTTTACTTGCTGGCTTACTAGTGTCGATGTTGGGTAGAGTTATTTGGCTGCCCAGTGTGTTGTTGGCTAAATGCAGTGTTGCTGATCACTTGCTAACAGTAGTAACAGTAAGTGTACAGTATGTGTGCATGCCCTGTAGGGATCAGGTTTTTATTTATGTCTATATACAGTATCTGTGGGTGTTATATATGCTCATGTAAGCATGGGGAAGTGTGTTGCATTGGTGTGGCTTGGAGGTGTTTTGAAACTTTGTGATTCACAAGAATACACACACACACACAGAGTCTGCCTCTCATTTAATGGTATGGTGATGTGATCTGCTTTGACCATTCAGAAGAATAACATAATCATCCTTGACACTCAAACACCATTTTCACACACCTATTTGCTTGCAAATACACACACTTATCTACTCGCTCTCCTGCTCACACACATAGATACACACTCACAGTTCAGTGGTAATTTGTAGCAGACTTGTCAGGCACAATACAGACATTACCCTATGAAGGAGCTGGGTAATTTAGAAAGCTTTCCTTACACACATACAGTAGACACACACACGCACATACCCATACTCACACACACACACATGCCTGTCATCTGTCGGTTTGAAAAGATCAAAACACCAAAAAAGACAGTCAAAAGGAATACGGGTTTCCAAGTGCCAGGAGCAATTCACACACACTGACACACACACACGCACACATGTACACACACGGTGCCAGGAGCAAGGTGCTGTAGGGATGCTGGTGCTCCCTAGGTAGTTGTCTTATCTGATTATGGTAACCATGTAGAGAATAGTGGAGGAAAAGGTAGCCTGGGGGAGGGAGGTACTAAGAGAGGTGGAGAGATGGTGAAAGCGAGGGAGGTGGCTCAGTGTAGTTAAGTGATGGTTACAAAGTCAGTTTATTGTGGGACTCTCCACTTGAGGATGAAGACGAGATGAGTACAACTGGTGTCACACTGGCTGATCTGTGTGTAATTATCATAACAAGTTCTCTTGGTGGTTTTTTTTGTTTTTTTAGCTAAGGTTCTTCATAGTACTGTGAGGGCATGAGGGCAGCATTTGGCATTAACACCTTGTGTAGGAGTCTAGTTTTCAGTGGTTGGGTGGGGGAAGTAATGAGCTACATGTGTTGGCCTAATCACTGCTAAAGTTGGAAGACAGTAACAAAATGATGCCCTGGTTTTTCATGACCTTTTGTGCCAGCTCAAAATAATTTTTAAATGAACTTATTTCTTTATTTGTGGATCCTCATCTTTATTTGTTAGTCTGTGTGCTATTGTATTATTGTAGTGAAATATAATGAAAAAGATAAAAAGTGTTGAAGCTGCACTGTAAGTTTTAAGGGGTATCTAGAAGTAGGTGTCTGTAAAGAGAAACAGAGATGAAGAGGAAAAAGATGCAAAACGAGACAGCAAACGATGGACAGAAGAGAAAGGAAGGGTTCACGATTTAAATATGGAGTACTATCTTTTGGAGTGCCAGTGATTGACTGTGTGCCTGGAGGACCCCCAGAGGGGTCCGTCTGTTGGTGCCTGAGCAAATCAGCATTATCGGATGAAGCAGTGGCAGGGACAACCAGTCACACCGGTCCCATCACGACCCAACCCGACAGCATGAATGTTTAACACTCGAATGTACAGACACGTACACACACAATCTCTTACTCCTCAATGCCCTGACATGCTACAGATGTATGCACTGCCTCCACATACACACAGGGCCACATACACAGAGAAACAGATGGTGGCTTATTTCGGAGGCCTCTTACCTGTTGCTAAAGACCAACAGAAAAGAGAGGAGAAACAGAATTGTTAAGACAAATGAAAAAAGTGTCTGGGTGTCATATGGCCCTTTTCCACTAGTACCTACCTCGGCTCGACTCGCTCGGACTCGACTAAACTCGACTCAGTTTCGGTCGTTTTCCATTACAATAGAGTACCACCTACCACGTCAGCGTGGGTGGGGGGTCGCAGCGTAATGGCAACGCGGCCGAAACTCCAGCGACGTCATTTGTTATGTGACACAAACAACACGAAAGCGACTCACGGAGCAATGGAGGCCACCAGACAAAGAAATGTCTGCACCTCGTCGTTGATCCGCTGGGGTTGATTTCTGTGCAGCCATCTCTGATCGTGTTCGTTGTTGTTATTGCGTTTTAAAAATGGCGCGGTTGACTCTTATGAACGAGTCGCTCTCCCGACGCATCTAGTGACGTCAGGCCCTGGCCAATCAGTGGCCTGCCGACGTCACATTTTCGGCTCGACTCAGCTCGCTTGGAACCCCGGCAGAGTAGGTACTACGAAAGTACCTGGTACCGGGTACTAAAACGTAATGGAAACGCGCATGTACAAACCAAAGGCGAGTCGAGTCGAGTCGAGCCGAGTAGGTACTAGTGGAAAAGGGGCAATAGTGAGTTAAACTCAAGTCAAGATTACAAAGACACACACATCCATCTATGTATTTATTGCAGTGAGTGAACTAGTTGTTCCTATCTAATCTACAATTTGTTCTCCAGACCCTGACAGCTCATCTGCCTCACTACTCTGCACTTAGACACTTTGGCTGCTAAAACTTCGACTGAATGCCATAATAAGCTTAATGAATGTTTTCACGCACAATTACACTGGGAGACTCTGGCCTGTGTGTATGTCTTTGGAAACACTGCTCTGGTCTTGGCAGAATGTCTCTCTTTCTTGCATAGATGAGTGTGCACATGCCTCATCGCACCACTCTATCTGAAACCAGTTTTGTCTTTCTTTCCTTCGTGCATTTTGTCTTGCTCGTCATGTGTCCTTGGTCTGTCTGTCCTACAGGCTCTGCTTTCTCTGTCATTCTCTTCTGCGCCCCGTCTGCTTTCCTCTTCCTCACTTCCCCTCAGCTCTTTTTCTGTATTTGTCTTGTCAACACGTTATGTGACCCAGCTCATCTACCTTGATCCTGACCGTGTGTTTAGCATGGGGTTGACACTGCAAGCATGACTGTCTGTCATATTAACTGGATTAATTACAGTTACCTATACCAATAGTTAAACATAACCCAAACAACTATAAATGTAGATACAGGCATAGATGTCAGTAATTACTTATCCTCTCAGATATTTGAACATGAAGTTGTTGCAATTTGACACTTTTTGACAGGTTTTGCAGAAGTGGTCAGGTCAGTTTCTTCTTTTACCTCCCCTCTCTTTAACTCATGCATAGATATATAGGCAGCTCCTTTTTGGTGCTGGTGCAGGTTTAAGCTCCTGTTATGCTTAAACATACATGCTTCACCTTAATATATACTCTATTTCAATATTTGAACTTTCCAAATAGTGATGCTGGTGCTGCTGCTGTAGCAGGCTGCTTAATGAATGTAAAGTGACTTTAAGGTATGTTTAAAGTGACATTGACATTAGGGGAAGAAATGAATACAAGGACACATGAATTTATTATGCAAATAACTAATGACACAGGAACTGAAGTTGAGCTTAATAGAAAGTGCATTTGTCATTTGTTTTGCTTTGTGGCCAAAAGGAAAATAATGACATGCAGAGTCACCACACACCATTTCATACACCTATGCTTTTCTCTCTGTCCCACCTGGAGTGACAGATACAGATTGTGAGACAGACTGAAAGTGTAGTGTGTGTGTGTGTGTGTGTGTGTGTGTGTGTGTGTGTGTGTACAATGTGCATATACTATGTGAACATGCACAGGGGTGTATGTTTGCATGCATGCATGTGCACTAAATACAAAGTATACCTGTGTGTGTGTGTGTGTGTGTGTGAAGGTTAGGCAAGGTTGTTATGTAGGGGTAAAGCGGACTCCTCTATGGTAGCCCTCTGCCTGCTGGCACAGGAGGCAAAAGGGCACGAGACTGGCATCAATTACATAGCAAGAGAGAGGGAGAGAAGTGTGTGTGTGTGTGTGTGCGTTTGGTGGTATGTATGTTGGGGTTTGAGATTTTCTGTTTTTAAATGTATATATTTATTTATTTTACATCATTGTTTCATGCCATTATGTAGTCTGGTCCAGCTTGATAGTGAGAGCAAGGCACTAGCACGCCCAGGGTTAGGGGTTTCATTCCCACTGATGCTATGAGATATGAGTGCTAAAAATGTATGCAGCAAGGGTGCCGCAAGGTGCTTTGGATAGAAGGATCTGCCAAAGAGCATATGCTATGTTAACCTGCTCCTTCCAAAAAAAAATATCCACACTAAAGTACAGGTTGTATGGCATAGGTTAGTAATCACAGTAATAGCAAAAGAAACTTAAAAGAATGCCCTCATTATTATAAAAAAGAAGAAAATGCCTAAAAGTTTATTTCAAATTAATGCTCCCTCTTGGTTTAATAGTTGTGCACTGACCTGAAATTGGACTGGAATCGGGCTTGTATGTTTTTAAGACCAGAACTGACTGAACCTGCCTGTTAATGTGTCAAACCCCACCTGACATCAAAAGAGATATATTTGCTTTGTTTAATTATGTCTTCCCACTTTGCATTTACATTTTTAGCATTTTGCAAATGGCTACAAATGGTTGAAACAGAGATAAGGATGCCCTCATCTGATCCACACATACTCTACTAGACACTAATACAAATGTCTTAAAATGGATTGGATTTTAGCCCAGTTTTAAGTGTGGTTAAAAAAAAACCAGTGGTATCTGATTGGTAAAATGGTACATATTAAGTAAAAGAGAAATGTCTCAGTGAATTACATTTGCAAATAACCACCAATTAAATCTGACCAGAGCCAGAAACTGTTAGACACAATGTGGCCCAAACCCAACCTGATACTTTGTCAGGACCTTTCAGGGAGCAGAGGTCTACTTAGTGCATCTAAGCCTTGTCACTACGTCTCATTCCTGCATGCCTCTCTCCTTCTGTAGCGTGACACTGTATGTGCTCCTCCTTTGTATGCTCTCATAAAAGTCTCTGTTTTGTTAAATGTGGTCCCTCTTTGCTTTCTGGTCAGAAAGAAAAAGTCTTAAAGACTTATGGTCTTTATTAAAAGGTTGGTGTGTCACCTTATATATGTCCCCTCTCTCTCTTTTTCTCTCTATATCTTTTGTATCTGCTTTTTTCTGGAAGATGATTTTCTCTTTCTCCTCTCTCTCTCTCTTTCCCTCTCTCTGCCTCTCTGTCGCTCTCTGCCTCATCTATCTCTCATTCCCTCCCCATTTCATTGTCTCTCCCCCTCCACCTTCTTTGTCCTTCCCTCTTTCCCTCTCATTTTCCTTACATACGCACACACACACTCTCTCTCTTTCCCCCCCCCTCTCCCTCTCCATCTCCCTGGGGACAATTTTCTTTTCTTAAATAAACTGTCATAGCTAGTGTTAAAATATGGGCCTTACATGGGGTGAGCGTGGCAAGGCAAAGGCATGGAGCCCTGGGCTGGTATAAAACATGGATAATATGCTGTGAGAGGTAATTGTATCTTTTAGCGCTGAGATGAGTAGAACAAATGTGTCTCCTTTCCATCCTCTCTCTCTCTCTCTCCCGTTCTCTCTTTATTCCTTTTCCTCCTCCTCTTCCTATCACTTCCGTGACACACTGCAGCCGTGCTAATATGATAGAGAGAATATTGGCTGTACATCAGAGCTGCTAACAGTTCATAGTGGGTAAGGGCAAGTATGGGGGGGGGGCAAAGAAGGTGGGAGAGGCTTGGAGGGTGAATAACAAGTAGAGGGAGAGAGATAACAGGGAGAAAGAGAGAGTGAGAGAAAGAGAGACGAAAAGGTGACAGTGTGCCTGGAGATGCAAAAGTGGAGAGCTGCGCATGCATGAAGTCACATTACACTTTGTGATTTCACTCACTTTGGTTCGCAAGTGAAAGAGGAAATTTCTGTGAATATCCAGTAAGATGTTTCCAAAAATCATCTCGAGCTGAAGATGATCTTAGTCCAATTGTATCCATCAGGCTGAGATCATCTTAACCTTAAGATGTTTTTCAAGAAGTGCGTCTGGATCTGTCTAATTATAAAATGCTCGAGATGCTTGAACTCACTTGACCAAAGAAGTTCTTTTCCCACCCGGCTGTATAAACGTTAGCTAATTAGATATGAGCTTAAACAGGGACTATGCAATTTGCTCAGTTGAGCTACTGAGAATGACATTCTCATTCTGACTTGGGCTAATGATCTGTCTGTTATCCCCACATTTGTCGTGGAATCAGTGATTTAACATAAAAAATAACGGTGCATTAGACAACCATAATAGGAATGTACAAAAACATTTTTTTCTCCTTTTCCTCTTCTATTTACCTTCATCCATCCATCCATCTTCATCCGCTTTATCCGGGGCCGGGTCGCGGAGGCAGCAGTCTGAGCAGAGATGCCCAGACTTCCCTCACCCCAGACACTTCCTCCAGCTCTTCCGGGGGGACCCCGAGGCGTTCCCAGGCCAGCTGAGAGACATAGTCTCTCCAGAGTGTCCTGGGTCTTCCCATGGGGCCTCCTCCCGGTGGGACATGCCTGGAACACCTCCCTAGGGAGGCGTCCAGGGGGCATCCGAAACAGATGCCCAGAAGTCACCTCAGCTGCTGACTCCTCTCGATGTGAAGGAGCAGCGGTTCTACTCTCCGAGCTCCTCCCGAGTGACTGAGCTTCTCACCCCTATCTCTAAGGGAGCGCCCAGCCACCCTGCGGAGGAAACTCATTTCGGCCGCTTGTATCTCGCGATCTTGTCCTTTCGGTCATTACCCAAAGTTCATGACCATAGGTGAGGGTGGGAAGCGTAGATTGACCGGTAAATCGAGAGCTTCGCCTTTCAGCGGTCCGGTACACCGACCGCATAACTGCGGACGCTGCACCAATCCGCCTGTCAATCTCACGCTCCATCTTTCCCTCACTCGTGAACAAGACCCCGAGATACTTGAACTCCACCACTTGAGGCAGGACCTCTCCACCCACCCGGAGAGGGCACGCCACCCTTTTCCAGTCGAGAACCATGGCCTCAGATTTGGAGGTGCTGATTCTCATCCCAGCCGCTTCACACTCGGCTGCAAACCGCTCCAGCACACGCTGAAGGTCCTGGCTTGATGAAGCCAACAGGACAACATCATCCGCAAAAAGCAGAGATGAAATCCTGTGGTTCCCAAACCGGACTCCCTCCGGCCCCTGGCTACGCCTAGAAATCCTGTCCATAAAGATTATGAACATGACAAAAGCCCTGCCGGAGATGAACAGAACCGGTGAACAGGACCGGTGGGACAAAGGGCACTGCCGGAGTGACCAAACCTGCCGGGCACTGTACTGGGTCCAACAACAGGAACAATGACTTACTACGGCAATGCGAACCAAAGCTCCTGCTCCGGTCGTACAGAGACCGAACAGCCCTTAGGGGTTGATCGGTTGACAGCTCAGCCCCTCTCTTTACCCGAGTGTCCAAGACATACGGCCGGAGATCAGATGAAACGACAACAAAGTCGATCATCGACCTCCGGACCTAGGGTGTCCTGGTGCCACGTGCACTGATGGACACCCTTATGCTCAAACATGGTGTTCGTTATGGACAAACCTGTGACTAGCACAGAAGTCCAATAACAGAACACCGCTCGGGTTCAGATCGGGGAGGCCGTTCCTCCCGATCACGCCCCTCCAGGTATCACTGTCGCTGCCCACGTGAGCGTTGAAGTCCCCAGTAGAACAATGGAGTCCCCAGTCGGAGCACTATCAAGTACCCCTCCCAGGGACTCCAAGAAGGCCGGGTACTCTGTACTGCTGTTCGGCCCATGTATGCACAAACAACAGCAAGAGACCTATCCCCGACCCGAAGGCGCAGGGAAGCGACCCTCTCGTTCACCGGGGTGAACTCCAACACATGGCGGCTGAGCTGGGGAGCTATAAGCAAGCCCACACCAGCCCGCCCGCCGCTCACCCTGGGCAACTCCAGAGTAGTGGAGGGTCCAGCCCCTCTCAAGGAGCTGGGTTCCAGAGCCCAAGCTATGCGTGGAGGTGAGCCCGACTATCTCTAGCCGGTACCTCTCAACCTCCTGCACAAGCTCAGGCTCCTTCCCCCCCAGCGAGGTGACATTCCATGTCCCTATTGCCAGAGTTTTGGTCCAGGGATTGGGTCGTCGAGGCCCCCCGCCACGACTGCTACCCAAACCACATTGCACCGGCCCCTCATGGACCTTCCTGCGGGTGGTGAGCCTACTGGAAGGCGGACCCACGTCGCTATTTCGGGCTGAGCCCGGCCGGGTCCCGTGGGCAAAGACCCGGCCACCAGGCGCTCGCCTCTGAGCCCCAACCCCAGGCCTGGCTCCAGGGTGGGGCCCCGTAATGTAACGCCAATCCGGGCGACGTAACTTGGTCCTTGTTCTTCCTTTATCCATGGTGGGCTTGTGAACCGCTCTTAGTCTGGCCCGTCACCTAGGACCTGTTTGCCATGGGAGACCCTACCAGGGGCGTAATGCCCCCGACAACATAGCTCCTAGGATCATTCGGGCACACAAACCCCTCCACCACAGTAAGGTGGCGGTTCTATTTACCTCCGTTCCTTTATTTTCCTGTCGCAACCTTATTCCTTATCAACTTTTTTTCTCATATTATTCAAATTATGAAGTTCTGTGTCATCCCTTGGTGTCTTCTTCAGTACTTACCCTGGCAGACCTTATAATTAATACTGATATTCATTTTTTTTCTCTGAAATGGTCAGTGGTCTTGAGCTTTATTAAGACACAAATTGGTTTTCCATAACACCTTTATTAGTAATAGTGTAAAAAGAAAAACCTTTGTATGAAGTAACAAACATCCATTAACTCTTAGCCTTTTTGCCTTTTTAGCCTTTGTCCTTTGCATTTCTTTTTGCGTTGTATGATATTTTAACAGTTTGGTGTTTTGTGCTTCCTTTTGCTCCTCGTTTCTTCCCCCCATGTAGTTCATTTTTCTTGATTTAAATTTCTCCCTCCTCAGAATATTTCTCAGTGTCAAGGCCCATTTTTCCACATCACCTCTGTATTGCTCTACTTGTATAACTTCTTAAAATATCTCTCCTACTGCGTTCCCATGTATCCCACTTTTCTTCTACTAACACCAGTGTCTTTCACTCCAGCTCCCTTCATAATGTCTCTCTTCCTCTCTCTTCCACTTTCTTCCTTCCTTCCTTCCTCACTCTTTTTCTAACCCTCCCCCCTCATTGACATCTTCACTGGCTGTGGAATGAGGTGTGTTATCAGTGAGTGGCATGTCAGTCACAGGGCAACACATCCGGAGGAGAGCGGCTGCGTGGAGAGAGTCTGGTGAGGCGGGATGTGTGGGGGCAGAGACAGGGAGTCGGGGATTAGAGGAGGTTAAAAGGAGAGAAAGAGATAGGTAAGGAAGAGCAGACAAGCACAAGAGGAGCAACAAGAGAGGGGAAGGCCTGAGAAAAGAAAACAAAAGGTGCTTGAGCAGAGTTTAAGAGAGGAGGGTGGAGATGGGGGGGTAAAAAGGAGAAATGCAAGATTTAAGCAGGGTAAGTAGGAGAGCAGGAACTCAGAATCGGGAATGTTAGAGGAGAAGGAAATGGAGGAAAAGATGATGAAAAGTTAAGTGAAGTTACATGAAGATGTGCAGTAAGTGCTGTGTAAACAGAGTAGACATTTTCTGTACAGTACCATACTTATAACATAGATGTATGTGTTCTCTTGCAGCACCTTCTTAAGTTAGTATATAAATGCCATATCAGGTACACGAGAGTACATACTGTAAGTAACAGTTCAGTTACAGTTCAAATCAGGGATGGATGGAAAAGTTTGATATGCTTCTTGCTGTCATTCTCAGAGAAGAGCAGAGGAGCTGATCAGGAGGTGGTCTGTGTGGATGAGTAAATTATGAGCGACGGGGGGAAATGGTATCCTCTGTGAGAAAGGTCAAACAGGGACAGCGTAGTGAGTGTAAACTGGTGTTTTGTATTTACACACAAACACACAACATTAAGCCCCTGTGTAGAGCCTTGCACTGCTTTAGCACTTAATAGACTCATCGTACAGCAGTGAAATATGTATCTGGAATTGGTCTCCAGAATGAGTCATCCTTAGGGTCCTTCTCATCTACTTTGACCTCAAGCTGTCACAGGCAGGCAAGAAAGCTCTTCTCCACATATAAATGAAATGATATTTTTAAGTCTGACACTGTCTGCAGCATGTCGGATGTTTAGATACTGCCTGCCTGTTTAGAATAATGAGAATTATTCAGGTGAATTTCTGCATGTTGTGGTTAACCTTCCCTGGAACATGATGAATAGAAAAGCTTTAGTCTGCAGCTGCAGTATGACAGCTGCCTGTCAGACCGAAGACGTATTCACTATCAAATTGAGTTTTTTGAAATTCAATGTATAAATGTTTGCTTGCATTGTGGACAGACCTGCATGTTGTGTCTTGATTGGTTTTTAATAAAGTCATTAAGAAATCATATTACTTTCAAATACAGAAGTGTCGTCAGTGTGGTACAGTGCAGGTCACTGAGCAACTGGATCAGGTTCATGGAAAATCACCCAGCTCACCAGGATGTGTTGCTCCAGCCCACAGACACCTAATTCCTCTCCTCACCTATCCTTGTGGTTAGGTGTTAGTTATGTACCCCCTCTTATGTACAAACTATCCCACATTTAACCATTGCAAAGAGGAAACCAAAAGGTCACGTAAACAGTTATCTGACACACATTTACATGTATAGTTGTACACAATACAGAAATCTAGCATGTGATGTATTCAAGTGACTCTTTCTTCCCTGCTGTTAATTTGTGTTGTGTTGTGACCAAAGTAAAAGTCTTATATTGATATTCAAGAATTTATTATTATTATTATTTTTGTTAATACTTTATTGGTAAAAAAAATATTGTATGACTAGAAGAGCAAACTTGGGCTAATATTTATTCCTATCTCCTCTACCACCTTTTGCTTTTGTGGCCCACAGCTACAAAGTGAGCTTAGAAGAAACACTGCTGTCCACACCGTGTACTGAGCCATGCCTTGGCAGGAGTGTGAAAATCGAGAAGAGCTTTAGTCAAAATGCCAGTCTACAGATCACTAAAAGCTTTCCCACTCAGGGTTTCCCTGGGCTTTTAGAGAGGCTTAGGTGGTAACATTGCCAATGGGGTGGGTTTTGCACAAGGGAAAGGTGCTTGAAACTCCCTAAGAGCACAGAAACCTTTAGGAGCAAAGTTAAAGTGAATTGTTTAATAAGGAAAGGATAATAATAATTCCTCAGAAGAGATAAAATGTGTCATGGTACATGTCATTTGGTTGTCAGGAAGAACACGTGTAGTCCTCCTTATAGGTGATAAAACAGTACATGGACAATTTTACAGCCATCAGTTTGGTCACAGAAATACAAAAAAACTATAAGATAACTTAAGCTAAAATTGTCATTATATGGAGATGAAGGCGATATGGATACTTGTTATGTAAAAAGGCTTTTAGTGCCTGTTGAGTTAATGAGTCGTGGCTTTGCAGGAATGTTGCAGGAGAAAACCGTCTGCATCCAAGCCAGGTACTAATGGAGCCCTGAATTGTGGCAGGGACCACAGGTGGGACAGGGGTTAGATTCAATATCCGAGCTGGCCCAGGACTGAACCCTGCTCAGCCCATCTATCCTTCCAGTTTCAGCTTCATTCTGAATGCAACAGAGCTTTTGCAGGAAAAAAGGGCAAAACAGCAGGAAAAAATGAATACAAAAGCAATAATGAACAGGCATGTATCTAATTACTGTCCTGTATCTCAGATTTGCGTTATGGAAAAGGGTGTAACCGAGTTGTTTTTACATACTGTCACTTATACTTGTTAATGTAAGATTTAATTCTAGCTTTGGTCAAGGATGGACATCAAGGATTTAGAATTAAATAAAATGATTTACAACACCAGGACATTCTATGGTACTGAAAATATATCAAACACTTACATAAGATACTGCCAAATTGCACAGTTTTTAATCTTATCAACACATGATTCACTACAGACTACTTGGGGGCTCTGTTGTTGCTCACTGTCTGAAAATGCATGCAGTGATGGTACCTTAAAGTGCTTTAGTTGAAATCCGGAAAAAGGGAAGAGGATAGGTAAAGTTCAAAATAGTCATTTCCTTTGCTTTGGACTTAGTGGACACAGTCCAAATGAGACTACTTATCAACTGTAAAGAATTATTTAACTCCTTTTTCGTCTTTTTTCTTTCTCTCCGTTCTCAAAGAGCTCTGAAGTTACTCTGGCTAAAAGCAACAAGGAGAGGTAGACGAAAGGAGGAGGTAAAAATACAGATGGATGGGGAAAGGAGAAAAATGGAGGGAAAGTGTTTGTGAAAGCTAACAAAAGGAAGTTGGCTGTGTTTCAAAAGGGCGCGTGGCGGCTAAGGAGGATGAAGCGCTTCAGGATTCATTTACATCAGGCCTGACAACTGCCTCACATCTCCCCAAGAGCCACACAGCTCAGGCTTAGAGATTCCTAAAGAGGGCCCTTCTTCTAGCTCCCTCTCTTACACTCGCTCTCTGACTTTTCTTTTTCTCCCTCCTGTCTCTTTTTTTCTCTTTCCTTTTTTTCACTCTTATTCTCTCCTGCGCTCTCTCTTCTGCTCTCATGCGCTTGCCAGTCTTCAATCAGCCATCATGAAAGTGTCTGTCTGGGCGTCTTAACTATCCTCTGAGAGGCAGACACTTGTCTGGGCCTGCCTTCATCCCCTAAAGGCGTTTTTTGACTTGGACTTATTTCCCTCCTCACACCTTTTCAACTTCCCTAAAGAGCTGACAACAAGTGAGAGCGACAGGGCAAGATAAACATGAGGGAAAGAGACGGGAAGGGAGATGAGAGGGGGGGAAGTTGTCGACTGAGTCGGGAGAGAAAGTAAAGATTGTTATGAAAAATAGGGGGAGAGAGAGAGAGAGAGAGGAGCATATGAAAATGAGGTGGGGAACTCAAACAGAAAAAAGGTGAAGAAATCAAATGACCTCGTGAGAAGGAGAAAGGACAAAGCAAGGAGGACCAGAGCCGAAGAGAGACGGGAAAGATGAAGAAGGAGAGGGGGATACTAGTAAGACAGGGAGAGTCACGTTTATCAGTGGTCCCACAGTGTGTTTCCCAAATACAGGATTTGGAGATGGGGTAAAGGGAAAAACTAGGACAGGGCACATTAAAGTTTTTTTTTTTTGGGGGGGCTCTTATGGAAGTATCTTTCTCTTTTCCCCGGGTTTGATGTGAAAGCGAGCTGCTCCTGCTTTGACGGTGTTGTCTGCTGTGCAGTTTTTAATATTCATGCAGCAGATCGGGAAAAGGAGAGAGGAAAGGAGTGGAGAGGAGATTTTTTGGTCAAACAGAGAGCTAATTTGCGGGCTGAGGCAGTTTAGCCTGAGGCTCTTTTTGCTACTGGGGAAATGAGCTGGAAGATTAGCCGTATGTATAATTCACACACACATGGTCGTACTTGCACACACACACGTGCGTAAATATGCAAAAACACACGGATGGAGCATGCATACACTTTTGCAGATAGATGCACATATGAACACACAGCTGCCAGTCTTCCTGAGACATTGTGTGTTACAGCAGTAACCTGCTGCTCGGCCTTTACTGCCGCGGCTGCCCCTCAGGCCGCCCCCTCACATGTGCAGAGGTTCCACTGTGGTGCTCGAAGACTGTTAATGGTATCCAATGGTGCTTTATACAAATGCTGATTTATTAATTGATAACCTCTTGTACTGCCAAAATCTGTTTTTTACCTGAAAAAAAAAATCATACTATGTGACAGCTCAGGTCTGATTCACCCTAATCAAATGTTCATGCTGCTCTGAAAAGGGAATCAAAGTGATGTATTATTTATTGTGGTTAATTCTCATTGGTTGACAAAGTATAACACTCACAGTTTGATGAAACTTTACTTTTACTTTACTTTTACTTTACTTTATCCACAGAAAATATACATTTGCCACAGCATGAAGCTGTGAAAGTTCACACAGTAAATGCTGGTCAACAAAGACTTGAGTCTTACTCTGACTGATTTCAGGTCCATGACAGACGTGTGAGTCTATTCCTGGACGGGCTTGAGGAGGATGGCACACCGTTTGACACACAGCCTCTGACTGCCAGGCTCTCCGATATCAGCGAGGATGATGCCATGTGGGTGGGACTCAGCTCTAACGGTAAAGATGGCGGTGTATTTATTTGGTTGTTTATTAAGTAGTTTTGTTTTTATATTTTTGACATGTGAAAAGTTACATTGTTTCAAAAATTAGATCCAAATTCCCCAGATGCTTTTGGTCTCCCACACAGAAGAAATGAGTGATACACTGAATGAAAATGTATTTGATTTTCTGTACTGCCAGTCCATGAATCATCAGGAATATCAGTGTTTAAAAATGTTTAAAACTGCAGCAGAAAACTGAAAAAGCAAAGGAGGACATTTGTTTCTTAGCGTACAAGCCTCATAACAAGAACCATTGTCTGTTTTTTTTTTTTTTTCTCCAAGTGGAGAGAAATTACCTCTTAGTTTATCTTGTCTGTACATCTAAATATGGTGTCAATGACTACTCCACCTTTATTTTCCTCGCAGCCTTTATCCCCCTTCAACTACACACCTTTGATTGATTGGTGGTGCCTGGGAGCCGTCTCAGAGTCAATAGGAGAGAAATTGAGAGAAAAATGATATCCATTCATCTCCAGGGTGATAAACGAGTGTTTTTCTTCTCGTTTATCAGGCATTGATCCCTTGTTCACGGCAGGTAGCATCTGATCAGCTGAAAATCACATCAGCGGTGGTGATCAATACAAATGATTGGCTCGCGGGAAAGAGAGAGAGAGATAGATAGAGTGTGTGTGTGTGTGTCTGTGGTTGTTGAATCTGGGGGCTGTGTCTGGAATTCTGATCAGTGGATTGATTAAGCGAATGCTGATCAGATGTATTGATTAAAAACTGTGTTTTTTTGAAGGGGACCCTGCGAACTGAAAGCTGTGTGTCTGATAAATACAGCGAGAAGTTGTCAAGAGCAGAGCATTAACTGCCAGCCTCATTTTTAAAGTGGCCGATAAGGACAGCGTGGACAGTTTTATCACGAGCGGTGCTGAATTGTTGTGAATAAGCTGCTAATAACAGATCATTTGTAACTTCTAAGAGAACTGATTTGGTGCAGTGGTGTGGTCGAATTTGTTTTAATCATGCTCAAGTTCAAGTGGTCGCATATTTATGACAAAATGGGACCTTAAAGTTATAATCTTTAAATCAGGTATATATAGTAGAGTGTATACGGTTGGATTTTTTTAGCCATTCAGTTTCTTTACAATCTGTAATTACCTCTCTTTTTAATCATTTTAATTTTTGCTTTTTAATCTCTTACTAGGGCTCTGTCACATTAAAAGCTTTGGGGTGGCTTCAATTCTAAACAGGAACTAAATGTATTTGTCACCGAAGTGTGTGCAGCTGGCCAAACATTAGTCTACAAAACAAGACAGGAAGTAATGAAATAAGGAGAAACAGTTGCAGGCAATAGGATACATACCTTCAATTGTCAGTGAAGTAACAACTCCTTTAATTGTGCCCTGTTGTTACATTTCAAAAGCATTGCACAGCGATTGAACAAAGGCCTATAAAAGGCTATTAAAACAACACCAGTTACTTTTCTGTTGTATTTGTAGTGTAAAGCGATTTTGATAAAAGCACTGTATAAATGGTCCAATCACCATTTCTGCTTTCTGATAAACCAGCTGCTTACAGAGTGTTTGACCTGTGGTGTTAAACCAATTTGCTGATACCACCAGTAACTACGGCTCCCTCCACATCAACAAAGACAGATATCTGAGGTGTTACAACTTTAAGAAAAACAGTAAAATCATCTTAAATGTTGAGATTGACAGGGCCAGTGAAGGACAGAGAGAAAAAAACAAGACAATAATCACCCTTAACTCTTAGCTGCACGTATTAACATCAGTCATCAGTTCTGACAACACAAAAACACAGAAGAGGAAACTGAGAGCGACGGACGACAGAAACTGAAACACAGAGAGAGAAGACAGAGACCTACACAGAGAAGAGAGAACTAAGGCTTATACCTTGCATCATCCCAGTAACAATAGGGAGAGTGCTTTTCAGAGAAAGGCATAATCCCATTTCCACACGCTAAAGAAATCCTGAGCCAAAGCCTAAGGCTGCACAACCACACATTGTTCTAACACACTTACATCCCATAACACTCTCACACTCTGTCTCTCTGTTTTACACACACGTACAACACCCCCCCCAACTCACACACACTCACATTGTAGTGAGGCCAAACATGGCAAAGTCTCTCTCAAATGCAAATACACACACACACACACACACGTTTATACACTCCCTTTCTCTAAAGTAAGGATGTTTTTGGAATACACACAGTAAAGCCTCTAACACACACACACACACACTCGCAGACAAAGCTAGACATGGCAACGGTTCTGTTGATGCTGAGAGACGTTTATCTGTCTTCTAAGAGTTGTTGTCAAACTAGACAGAAGTTTGTTGGACACTAAAAGACTCCGGCTCTCTTTGGACCAGCATCAACATCTGTGCTTGTCTCTTATGTTCCATCCAACATTGTCACATATGTACGGTTGTGTGTGGGGATGTGTTGGGGGGCTTCACTGTGTTCATTTATGTGTTTGATGGTGTTTGTTGTGTGCAGTCCAGTATCCACATGTGTGTCTGGACATTGAGCCCATATGTTTGAGAGACTCCACTGTATGTTTGCTTGTTTGTTTGATAAAGAGACTTGAGGCATCTTGGCGTATTTGATACATGAGGCATCCCTTGTCCAACGCCTTTGCATTTACCTCTTTGCAGATCCTTTCCTCTCAACGTGCCAGCTTTATCAGAGTTCTCTCTCTCTGTTTGCTCGATAAAATATGTGTTACTGCTTATCAGACCAAAGTGCACATTTAATATAGCTAAAGAGCATGCTAACAAGCAATTCATCAATTAGTGGGTAAGCAGGAGATTAATCTGCTACAGTTTTGTTATCAGTTGTTGAGTAATTTTCAAGAAAAATGGCCAAAATTAGCTTGTTTTCTTCTTTTTTTAACATTGTCTTAAATGTTACTGATTATATTATGAAATTGTTATTAAATCCTGCCAACTATCTTCTTGCCCAGAGTTTAGAAAAAGATATTTTAAAATGTCTGGAACAGAGAGTGGGTTTGGACACAGGACCTTTGAATTAAAAACAGAAGAAACACACTAATGAGAAAAGCACAGTTTTTCTCAGTGAAAATGAGTTGGGCAAGTGGGTAATGTACCTGGTTATCCTTAGACAGACCTGTTTTTGGCCCTGGCCTCAAACCAAGCTAATGACTTTGTCCTTATAAGCCTCGCTGCTCTTTAGTGAAAGCAAATGTAGACTGTGGCCGATCTTGTTCGGCTTTGTATCATGAACTTGGCCATTATAAGCAGCTGTGGGCTGCCTCACTTTGCTCGTATCAAGAAACTGATAAGATAATCTACTAAATACTGTGAAATCCTCTCACTCACTGCCTTCAGTACAAACCCATTAACACCACCTTTATGTTCTTTTCTCCTCTCTTTTCATCTCCCCAGGGTCTAATCAGTTCATTGGGCGAATGCAGGACTTTAGATTTTATCCTGCCACTCTGACCAACAGGTGAGTTGGATCGAGTAAGGCAGGGAGACAGGTAATGAATGAATCAAAAAAGGTTAGGAGGAAGAAGAGAGGGAACCGTGGTTGACATAGGAAGAGGAGAGGAAGCGATAGATAGCTATAGATGGATTTAATAAAGGCAGGAATGGATTAAAATTGGGAGAAATAGCCAGAGATACTATATAGATTAAAGCAACAAGGGAAGTGGAGCAGAATGGAGTGATAAAGGGAGTGATGGTTCGAGGGAAGAAGGGGAAGGCTAATCGTTGCATCTTAAGATCCATACTGCTTCCAGAGGATTTTCCTGAGAATTCAATACTAGGCAATTAGTGTTTTGCTTACCAGTGATGTACTGCACTCAGTAAGGACTTGGAGCTTTCAGGTTTCCCTCATCAAGATTGGGGTGAGACAAAATGAAAGATTGAGTTTTCAAATTATGCCTTTGATTTTCCGCTTTACTCTAAATGTTCAGTCAAAGTCAACAGGTGCTTTGAGATTTTATCTCAAAATGTCAATTATTTACAGAGCTGTCTTTGGTCACTGTCATTTTGTTCATCCTCAAAATGTCTGCACAGTCTAAATTGTATTAACTTTTTTTTTTTGTTCTTCTGATTTTACAGATGTTTTTAGTTTAACTTTTTATATATAAAACAGCCATTGTGTATTTTGAGTCAAATAAATTCTCATTAAAAATTTTTAAATTTATGCCATACAATAGTAACCTGGTCTCTTCCTTATCTGTATTAAGTACAATGTTATACTTTGCTTTAGTGTCACATCACAGTTGAATGTAGTTGTTTCTTGATTTAACAGGGAAATAGTGGAGGTGTACTCAGGGGCCCTGCCTGAGCTCCATGCCCAGTCAGACTGTCGCTGTCCTCCCAGTCACCCCAGAGTACACCCTTTAGTTGAGAGGTATAGTATCACAACTCTTTATGTGTTATAAGTATAACAAGTATGTCTGAACCTGCCCTTTTTTATTTGTCAATGGCTCTAAAAGGTTCATCAGCTTCGGTTCAGAAAAAAGCCATATATATATGTTATTATTCATTATTATCATTATCATTATTATGTCATTTTAAACACAGTAAATATACCGAAATACTTTCACTGTTAATAGATACTGCATCCCCAATGGAGTTGAGGACACCACCAATGACAGAGTCTTAAGACTGAACCTTAATGCCCATCCACTCAATTACATCAATGATCAGGACATGGGCACCACGTGGCTTTCCAAGATAATGACTACACAGGAACTGGATGACGGAATCACTATTACCATGGATTTGGCTAACGGACAATACCAGGTAATAATAATACACACATGCAACCAAGCACATAAAAGCATATTAATACAATAATGTGGACAGACAAATTAATTAATTAATAATTTAAATATGTGTAAGATGTAAAGTAGAACAATGTAAGATTTAGAGGACTCGAGGTTGAAGTCAACACTGAGCAGCATTACATAACATGCACAGGCCCAGTCATATCAACAGCAGATGAGGGTTATTCGATGTCATTTTGTCATCCAAATTGTTTATCAGTCTCTTTACCTGCTTATTCATTGTTAGATTGTTTGGGTTGGGCAGTCAACTAAATTCTGTGGAGTGTCATTGTGGAGTATACAGTTTAAATGCTACAATACAAACACCGAACAGTATCTATTTCCTTGCACCTGTATGTGCAGTGGACAGTAGTCTCATCCTCTTTCTAAGCACTGCAGTGGGAGGCAGACGGGGGGGGGGGGCAGAGAGAGAGAGAGAGAGAGAGAGAGAGATTGCTGGATTTGGGCGTTGTCGACACTGGGGCTGTCAAAAGACTCGTCCCTCTTCTCTCTGAAGTGTGTATGTGAGTGTGGGCAGGATTTTGGGAGCTGTCCTGACGTGGTAGCTCAACTCAAGTCCCCAGATAAAAGACACTTTCTGAAGTTTGTGGGGTGTGTGTGTGTCTGTGTGTGCGCATGTGTGTAGGTTTGCGCAGTGGTGGTAGCTTAATGCGCTCCCTGCTGTGTGACCCAGTGTCCCAGCCCACACTGTAGTGGGGCAGATAACACTTAACACACATACTGTACCCACACCTACACACAGACACACACAGTTCATGTGTTATAGGAACCCACTTGTGTGTGTGTGTGTGTGTGTGTGTGTGTGTGTAAAGCGTGTTGTGAGGTAGCCGTCTTTCAACTACAATCCTTAATTAGATAGTGTCCATGCAGGTAGGTGAGTGGTGACTTATGAGCAATATTGCATTTCTAACATTTGAAAAAGAATAAAACCTCATTGACCTTGAAAATTACGATAGAGGTGAATCAATGTCTGACACGAAAATCTGTTTTCAAAGCCTCAGTATATTAGGATTTAGTGTGTGCCCATTGTTTTGGATTGCATGAAATTGTACAAGTTCATTTGTATTGCTAATCTGATTCTTTTCATACTAACTTGTATCCCTTTCTCCTTCAGGTATTTTATGTTATAGTTCAGTTTAGCGGGCTCTTGCCTGAGTCAGTTCTGATCCAGAGAAGGAGGCTTAACACCACAGAGCTCAAGAGCGGTGACACCACAGAACTGCCCTGGTTGGACTGGCAGTATATGGCCAGAAACTGCAGTGTGTTTGAAATGCAGAACAACGGGCCCTTACTGAGACCAGACTCAGTCAACTGTCTACAGCTGCCCAGGTAGGTGCTGTGTTTGATGTGTAAGTATGTGCAGGTGTGGGGCATAGTTAGTGTCATTGACCTTGTTGTACTATTATTGACTATACACTGAAACAAAAAAAGAAAAAATGAAATACCATGCACATTTGTTTCTAGTTTATGCAATTTTAGAAAGTAATAAATTTTTTTTTCTTATCTACTAAAATTATAAGCATTAATATAAACACTTGTGACTGAATTGAAATTATTATATACGTATGTTAAAAAAGTTTCATACTTTCATACAAGGTGAATGATCCTTGGTTGTTTCACAATGTTGACTCGATTGTTAATCATAGAATCATCAAACCCGTTAAAGAAAAATGCTATGCGCAAACCTAAATTAAGTTAATAAAAAGTTTGTTTGTTTGTTTTTTTTTACTAGACTTGGGTATTATACTTAGGAAGTATATTATTGTTATACTTAGGTAGTATTATTAATCCAGTGAGAATCAGGAAGAGCAAACATGTGTCTAGTGACTTGCAGGAAGCTCAGTGCTGTTGTGAAATTTGAAAGCTGTCCTTTACTGTGTCATCAGTCAGATAACCCATTTGAAAGTGCCATGTATCGTCTAAATGCGGAAAAGCTGAAAATAAACTCCTCAAACAGTCTTTTTCTGTAAGGGGTATTTTCCCCAGAGCAGAACCGCATGTTCTCGCTGCGTGCTATTGGGTGGTCATGGCCTCCAAAGCAGAGGAGATTACACAGAAATTACTGGCAAGACTAAATAAAGCAAATATATGAACACACATGAGCGCACAGTTATGCATGCACGTGTTTGTGTGTGTTTGTGCACATACTAATTCACACAAAACGCAAATCAAAAGAAATCAAAGGAATTACACACATATATAGTTAACACACAGACACACACACACACACTGGCGCTCTGACGGTGACTGTTTATAAAGCTAACCACCACCTACAGCGCTGCCTTGGCACATGACCGCTAACAGGCTCTCGATTGGCACTAGATACAGCACTGGATTTGGAACATAGACTTAACATACACACACAGTCTCACACACTAAATCTTGGCATAGCTGCTTGTATCAAGGCCTCGTTTGGCACTAGATAGAACAGGTACGAATAGATCACAGATCGTGTAGTCATTGCTTATTTTTCACTCGACTGACAAATGATATCACATACAACCTTTTCTGGCACAGTTCTGCATAGTAGATAAATTGGAATGAGAGCAGTGGAACGTCACATTGGCAACGTAATAATAGACTTTGTGACATTAGTGGTTGATAATTATATCAAAAAAGAGCACTGTCTTTGATCTTGCAAGATTTATGTTTTTTTATCTCGCAAGATTTATTTAATCCCGCAAGAGACATTGCCTCCTCTGAGCCCGCTGGAGAGTCTGGCAAGATAAATGTAAGAATGCCTCAGTCATTTCAGGTGTTTTCATACCAGTCAAGTACAATCCTTGTCCAGGAGTGCCTGCTGGTGATCCTTTTGGATCTTGTCTTCATGTAGAGATAAACAAGTAAACAGGTATTTTTGTGAGATGAACATTGCCCACAGCAATGGAAGGAAAATGAGAGCCAAATGAATTTAGATACAAGTTGATCTGTGTCTAACATTTAAATAGTTTTTATGTCTTGTTTCCTTGTTGTAAAGTAAAATGTACAGTAAAATAAAGTGTTGTATTGTAAATTCAACACTTACAGCTGTAGTATCGCAGTTCTTTTGAAAAAACTTGATGAATTCGACCTAAATGTTTCAAAACAGAAGCATTGTGCACACTGTGTTTACATGATTTTGTTTTGTTTTTAAGATTTCTGGGTGAAATGTGTGCTGCATATAAATATCCTTATATGCATATACATATCTTTTCATGTTACTGCTTGGCAATAAGTTGCCTGGATCTTTTATGGGCCCATCAATGACTGTCAATGACATGATCACAGGCAACACCGGGGGGAGCAATCGACTATATTTGGAAGTGTTTCCCATGTTTGACCCAACAAGTTGTGTTGAAAATCACCTGAGTTGCATCAGAAAATACCAGAAAAAAATAAATAGATAAATAAAAATGTGTGTATGTGTTCATTGCTAACATCAGGTGTGTTTTTATCACCTTATCTATAAATACATGAGCCCTCCACACTCATCCAAAATAGACTTATAGAGACACACATATGTTATGATTGCAACAGTATGTGTGGTAGTGTGTACACTAAGCTTATAGTATGCCAAAAGCTAGACTAGCATAAAGACACACACATACATGCACAAGAGGAAATGGCCTGAATAAGTCTTTTAGCATTATCCGATGACAAAGAAAAGGAAGCTGATACTGTTGGAAAGAAAGAAATAAAGTAAATGAAAAGTCTGCAGACAGAATAAACTTACTTTGCCATAGCAGTTGTGTTGTGTGTTTGACAATGCTGATATTTAGTAGTTTTAAAGATCTGATAACAATATATTTGTTTGATTTATCAGTGCCGCTATATTACATATATATTGTTACATCTAAGTGTTTAATTATAGGAACAATACTAATTTCAGATGTGACAAACATTATTGAAAAATAATAAATGTTCTTTTCAATATGATGACCAAACAAATTAATTTTACAAAAAAATGATATTTTTTGTTGTGTGTGTTTCCTGTGTTCCAGTGACGTGTCCTTCTCAGGAGGTAACATCACTTTCAGCCTGCTGACCCCAGAGCCAAACCCGAGGCCAGGCTACAATGACTTCTACAACACTCCTGCACTGCAGAAGATGGTACACGCCACGCAGGTCAGGATACACCTGAGCGGACAGTACCACACCGGAGCAGTGGGTGTGAACCAGCGCCACAGATACTATGCCATCAACGAGTTCACCATCAGTGGCAGGTGAGGAGTTTATTTATTCAGAAATCCACGATCTTATTTGATCCTGAAGTTGTTGTTGGTGTTTGAGTTGGAGTCACGAGAAATGATTTCATCTGGATGTATCTGTAGTATGTCTTGAACAACTTGAAACACTTGCACACCAGCAAGTGCAAATTTGAACCGTCATACCTCAAATACAGCTAAATATAGCTTTTAGGTCTGAAAATGCAGATTTTTATTTTTGTTTTTATTTAACATTTATAAACTGATATCCTGGCAGAAAAATGAATGTAAGTGTTTCACATATTTCGGTAAATGTTCAGTTTCACCAATTAATGTAGAGGAACCACCATGTGTAACAGTGACTCCCATCACTAGTCAAAATTTAATTTGAAACACATAATTGACTGAAAGAAACACTTGAAGATTTTTTTCAGCATCGCTTTGTTAAAAATGGGTGAGCACAGTTCGACATGTAGAAAATATTTTGTCACAGACTGTTGAGTTTCAGCTGAGCTTTCTGGGAGTAATTGTGAACACATCTCTTCATTAGACTGACAGAGTAACTGTTTTTCATGACTGTGGTAATTATAGGATTATGCAGGAGGCAATCATCTCTAACTCTTTCTCCCCCTCCCCCTTCCTCTAAGCTGTTTTAATTAGTAGCTTGTTACAGTGAAGTAGGAGAAACAGAGATTTAGAGCAGCTGAAATCTCATCCATGGATTCTCCCTCCTTCTCCGTCTCCCCACTCTTTTTTCTTTCTTCTTCCATCTCTCCATCTCTTCTCTCTTCCATCTTTATAAACCTTGTAAATAGGCATGTACACTCACAACTTGAGTGTATGTGTCTTTGTGTGTGTCTGCACTCATGAGCCTTAATTGTCCTATGAATTAGAATACTCTTACATTACATTAATGCATTATACTATGGCACTGAAGTGTAATCTTTTTCATAAAACTTTGAAATATTTAATATAATTTAAAAAAATCTGATAACCATTAAGCTTTTTCCCCCCCCCCCTTTTTCTTACATATAAGTAAGAACACATTTTTGACAAGGAACCCTAACTTTGAAAAAAACTATGTTTTGTGCGCCCAAAATATTTTTCTCATATTACATGGTAGAAGCATGTATTTTTTATGTTTATCCAACTAATAATTTTTTACAATGTAGCAAATTTGTTACTCTTCTTTCTACTTTTTCCTGTTTTATTTCACTTAGTTGAATAATTGCTGGATCTCAAACGCAATGAACCCAAGACTTGTAGCTTCCCAGGAATCAGAAACAACGCTGCACAAAAATACTCTTAATTTGATAAGAAGGGGAAAATCTTCACTGCTTAGATGCTTAGACTTGATTAATCTAGCCAGCTTGTAACTGAAAGAGGTTTAAAGAGAACAAGAGGTGAAAGGATACACAGAGAGAAGAATGAAAGAGAGAAAGCCACTGAATAGGTGAATGAATGATGACTTTCCTGCAGTTTGAGTATGTGTAAGTACTTGCCTACCTATCCAACAGGGGATCTTTGCATTGTTAGAAATTCACCAACATTCTTGAGGGTCCTCTGCTGGTCATGCTTTCAGTCATGCTAAAATCATGCCCAAGATCCTCTGGTGTATTTGTTTTAAGGCAAGAGGGAACCTGCGGGTGTTTGAGTATCAGAGTTCATATTCAGTACTTGCCTCTGCAGAATGGAGCTTGTGAATGTTTTGCAGCTCCCTGCAGGATTTAAGACTATAGGGTGACTATTTAACAACTCCAATCCAAAAAGACACCAAAAGAAGATAAAGTTTGAAATAAAAGGAGTCAGCAGTAATATCAGTAATATGATTTCCTTTAATTCAAATCAGTCACTCAAAACACATCTAGCATCAAACTTTTACTCGACTTTTACATTTCTCTTTCTAAAAAAAACTGTCCGCTGACAGGTTTTCATCAGCACATCATTACTCATACTTTTTCATATGAGTATGAACATTTTTGCTGAAACACATATCAAATAAAAGGTAAGCACAGAATAACAGTCCACTGTGCGCCGGTACATAATGGTCATTGTAGTGTACTGTTGGTAATGTAGGACTGTAAGTGTGCATGTGTGTGTCTTGTCTGTGTGTGTGAGAGAGGGGGGGGGGGGTTGTCTGCTACCTGTTGCTCTGATAATACTCAGGATGGCATTTATAAATGTTGAATGGGAGCCTCCTAATGGCTCTACTGCAGGTCCATGGACGAGGGATGGGGACAGTGGCAACAGAAACTTTGAAAGAGTGTGTACTTTTATCATGTTGTGTGCTTTCCTTTTTGTTGTTACATTTGTCATTGTTTTTCACGTATCATAATAAGAAAATAAATATTTTAATTACAAGTTTTGTACAATGCAGTTTTGAGTTCCTCCCAGTATGTTTATCGTTCTCCCCTCTCTGTCGTCTGGCCAGATGCGAGTGTCACGGCCATGCAGACCTCTGTGATACCAGCGTGACGCCCTACCGCTGCCTGTGTCTGCCTGAGAGCCACACAGAGGGAAACAATGTGAGTAACAAACATGAGATCACAAAAACTTGTAAAACCAATTTGTCATGTTAACCTCATTTGTAAGTGTGGTGGTGTACCTCACACACCCTGTGTTAGCATTTCATACACACATTTCATATAGTATGTGATGTGAATGTATTAGAGGGTCATGTTGCTATGCACAAGTTGCACCAGTTATCGATATCAGATATCACACACACACATACATACTGAGCACAGAGGAGTTCCCCTGGGGAGAATCTCCTCATGGTCTTAATTAAGCAGTTTCCTTCTTAACTATGGCGACACAGAGAAGAGCTCTAATACGTTACACACACACACACACACAAACACATTTATTAGAATCATTTTACTACAAAAAGTTTTATATCCCATTTGTAGAGAAATTGAAGTTGATATTTTCAGTTCTATTCACAGTAGTTCACTTATAACACATGTAATAGTTCTTGACTTGTTTTACATTTCCTCATTTTGTGGTAAGAAAAGAAAAGCAACCCCAGTTAAACCAAAAATATGAAACCACAGCAAGTATCCTCAAAGTGGTTTGCTCTTAGTCCAGTGTGATGTTAAGCACCACTTCAGGACGAGGCCTTTGCTTGCAGCAAAGCTAATACAACTTGCCATGTAATAGTAGGCATCACCCCAACAAAGCCTCTGGTTGATCAGCAGTGAAAAGTTCAGTGTGACTGCTCCACCTCACTGTAGCACCGGACAACCTGCATTATTCACTACTTATGTATCATTCATACACCCGCAGTTCTGTATTAGTGTGTGTGTGTGTGAGTGTGTTTGAAACAGTGGCTACAGAGGACATCAGTGGAGAAGTACAGCTGTCAACCAGCAGCTGTTCATTTTGTCTTGCTTCCTTTCAAACTGAAATAACTCCGCCTACACATCCTTGCATTTAATAGTTTTTGTCTTACATGAACCCCAAACTAAATTATAAAAATATCATAGAAGGCACTTACACACAAACACACACACATACACACACACACACAATAGCTAAACATTGTCAGGTATAAGCTGTCATCCAGACCGATACAGAAAAAAAATCTCTCTCTACCCCCCTCTATTTGTCTCTTTCTCACCCTTTCTATTTCTCTTTTCAGACACCACTTTTCTCTTTCCTCTCTCTAGGTCCCTGTCCCACCTCCATCCACTTCTCTTTGTCGATCACTCTCCCTCCCTCTCACACTCTGTCTCTCTCTCTCCCGGGTCTCAGTTTAAATAATGTCTCAAATCGACTAGAACAATGACATTCCCTCAGCATGCATCTCTAATCAGCTCTCTTTCTCTCTCTGTTTGTCTTTCGCTTCATTTCACTCTACTCCCCCTCACTCTTTATTGCCTTGCTTTCCAAGTATTTAATTCATTCTGTTTGCCTCTGTTTCTCATGTTCCGTCGCTCTCTTTCCTCCATTTTTCTCACAGTCTCATGTTTTCCCATCCTCCCGATCCGTTTCTTTTTTTTTTTTCCTCACTCATACACATTGTAGCTCTTTTGTGTTAGAGATACAATGGAAATAAGCAATATGTATATATTCTTGTGTGCGGTTGTGTGTATGTTTTATGTAAATTCATCTCTGCAAGAGCTACGCTTTGGAGAAAGACATTAGTGTGTGAAGGAGTGTGTGTGTGTGTGTGTGTGTGTGTGTCTATACAGAGTCCTTTTTGTGTGATCATCTGTGTGTGTGTGTCTGTGTGCACTTTTCTCCCAAACCTGTCCATGTCATCTCTCTGAGTGAATATTCAGGACCTTTCTTCTGTCTCTGTAATATTGGAGCATAAAAGGCTGTGGGGAATATTAGCGTTTAATATTGCATGCGTTCTGTTGACTTGGATCGGCCTAGCACCATGACGGATGTTGTACTAATCTGCAGAATTTCCACAGTGACATTAAAGTGACAGAAATGCTCAGACATGTGTCAAGATGATCAACGGGGGCCTTGGAAGACACACACTCTCTCTCTCTCTCTCTCTCTCTCTCTCTCTCTCTCTCTCTCTCTCTCTCACACACACACTCACACACACACTTAAACACACATGCACACACACACGCATGCTCCCACATTTTTATTCCGTCTTTTGATTCTTTCTTATGTGCACTCTATGTCAGACTTGATCTCTCATTCTGTCACTCTGTCTCTGTACTCTCTCCACAACTGATGGATTCAGTCATGTCTGAAAGCTATATCATATATTGTATTGTACGTCACGTCACACACACTGTTTTCTGTTGTACAATGTTTCTGTCTTTTGACGGTTTAGAATAGCCTTTTTGTGGGGATTTAATTCTGTCCGATATTACAGAAGTACCTGGTAAGATGCAAAGATGATCCGCACTGCCTTTCTTTTGAGCTTGTGTGTTTCTTGTGTGCAGCCTAAGGCACGTGGGATCGTTACATCAGGCTGTGTGCAGCTGGAGGCTGACTGGACGGTGAAGTTGACATCACTGAATTGAATTCCAAAATGGACGTTGTGCTTGTGTGTTTCTGTGTGTGCGATAGATACTGATGGCTACTGACATTAAGTAGCGTTGTCCGGTGTGTGTTGCTAAAGTCTGCCTCAGCAGCAGATTTCCACCTGCACCGGGGTTAACTAACTGGGTAACTAACTTAAGATACACACTACATGGGCGTGTACACACAGACATGCATGCTCACACACACACACACACACACCAGTGGCACGACCTTTCCAGTGAGAGCGTGCGTGAAATTGGTCATGGCATTTAGGATGAGATGAGTTGTCCCAGCAGATTAACACACACACACACATACACAGATGCTTGTGACAGGCTATTTGAATGTCCACATATCCATTAGAGTAGGTTCCTCACTCAGCAGGTTTTGTCGAAACATTCGGAGTGAAAATAAGATGTTATCCTTTACTCTGCAACACAGTCACAGACATGCACATACAGACACACACAGTTTTTTGTGTAATGAACCAGACTTACAGACATATTTGGCAAGCTGTGTATTATGTATTGAAAAAATATCACTTGTTTTAATCTGTTGCATGGCATTTGTCATGAGATGATGCGTTCTGCAATAAAGGGCAACAAATGTTTAAAGAGTCAAGACTGTTAATTAAGCAGTGACAGAGGTGCCTTCACTTTTATCAGCAGAACAAACTGAATAACTTAACTTTTTAATGTTCATCTTAGCCACAGTATAATGTTACAGAGGACTGGCTATTTATGCTGTCCCTTTTTTGCTTCTGGTACTGTGTGTGGATGATGGAGCGCCATCAAAACCTTTTGTATGAAGAAGAGAATGAACGTGCGCAGCTTTCTTTTAACTCCCAAACACCGGTCCCTCGACTAATTAGCAGGCTGGGAGAGAGGGAAGGTAACGCAATGTTGAACGAAAAGAAAAGAGATGGAAGAAAAAATCCTCTCCCTTTCATTTGGTATGGTAATATTTCCTGCTCACATACTCACCGTGGCTATGAGAACAAGCGGTTGGGGGACGGTGGAGACAGGGGGAAGCAAGCAAGGAAGGGGAGAGGTGGGAAGCCCGGAGAGATGCACAGAGTGATTTGTTTTTCAGAAAGAAGGAGAAGATGGAAGAGGAAGGAAGGGTGGGAAGACGGAGAAGGAATGAAAAGGGAGGGAGATGCGGGAGAGGGAGAACTTTGCTACGCTTTGCTCGCTCTTCAACTCGTCCCCAGTGGGTGAGACGAAGAACGAGATGTAGTGAGAGCGCTCTGTTCGAAGTGCAGGAAGAAAAAGCACCTTTGATATGTGAAACGTTTTGGGGCACAGAGCTGCAGATAGACAGGTGGGCAACCACAAAGACAGATGGGCAGAGGGGGGAAAAGTGGCACGGACAAACAAAGGGTGGGAGTTACTGTAGGTGTGACATCAGATAGATTTGAAGCCAAACAGCATGACAGACAGGTGAGCAGCAGACAGACAGAACAAACAGGAACATGCAAACATCCCAGCACTCCTGTGGAATTACATGTCCCAAGACACACTCTCCCCCTGCGTGTGTGTGTGTTTTTACACACACATTTCATTTTGGCTCGTGTTTGTGTGTGTGTTTGCGTGTGTGTATACATTATGTCTCCAGGGAATCTTCTGCGGCTTCATTAGATCCTGTTAATAATCACCCAACAGGGGACAGCTCTCTGGACTCTTTTCACACTCATGCCCCTGACTCACACACACACACACACACACACACACACACACACACACACACATGCAAATACAAAGATATGCAAACCCTTTTCATCTTGTTTGTTCTGTGGAGGGGAAGTGTATTTGTCTTCTTAAATTGTCTTTGTAAATGAGCAGACAGTCCAGTTTCGTCTACTGGTTTGAACATTTTCTTTGTTGATTTAATCCTGTCTGGCCACTGCAGCAACAATATTCAGAGATGGTGTCAAATTGGATGAACATGAATCAGAAAAATGAGAAATAAATGACATTGCAAATACCTAAAATACCTAATTTAAATGTGGTGCACACATGAATGAAGTTAAACAAATGATAATGATGTAGTGATGAATTAAAGAAAACTCTGCAAGGACTGTGTGATTTGCTCTCCAAATGTTTAATGGCCTACTGAAATCCAAGGCCATTAAAGAACTAACACTAACAGCACTATGGTGCAAGAATTTGATGAGTAGGGCAGCGTTTTGTTTTTGTATCATGTACGGACATGCACACATGATACACATTCCTGCTGCTGTTTTCATGACTGCAAGTTTGCAAAAGGAAATACATTCGCAACATTCTTGGACCCCCAAGGATACACACATTGTATTTTATTGTCCTCTCTCTTTCTCTGTCTTTTTTTTTCTGTCCCACATGTCTTGCTCACACACTTGTGGATTGTTTCTCTGCCTTGTTTCTTGTCTTTCTGTCCCTCCAGTCTTAATCTTTAAAACACAAAGGGAATTTTTTTTCTCATTTCTGCTCACATCAGTTTCCTGTATTCTTCCCTACCTCTGCTCCCTTTTCTCTCTTATACAAAACAGGCGCTTTTCCCCATATTTCCATCTACACTCTCCCCCTCCCCCTTTCCACCCACTGCCATCCCCCCTCCTCTGTGTGTCATACATAATGGGCCCAGTGCAGGTCTGCATGTGTCACACATGGGAGGAACTCCTGTGTTTTTTAATACATTTTTAATCCCGCCATTTGATGCCCCCCTTGTCCACCATAATTTGTACTGACTGCTGAACAAAATCAAAGGGCTTGTACTTGCTGCTTCTCGCCTCTGCTGCTCTCTGCTACAGAAAAATGCATTTTTTATATCACTTTTTTCCCTTCCTCCTCCCCTACACACACCTTGGTATGTTTATTTTGACATGAAAGTGGGCCTGTGTGAGAGCCCTGGCTGTTGCCAGTCACTCCTCATTAGTGATCTGATTTCCCTATGCTGTGTGTGTGTGTGTGTGTGTGTGTGTGTAAATGTACTGACTCCTTATTATATAGTAGAGAATACCTTTGTGTTTTCTATTCAGTTATGTGTATTATTCTTTCCTCTCTTTAGATTTAGGTTTACACGGGCCACTGATTTTTCTCTCTTTATATTCTCTCTCTCATTTTGTGTCTCTCTTTTTCACCAAGTCTGTCTCATTCTCCGTCTTGTTCCACAAAAGCAAACATTTCACTTGTCCTGGGACCATTTTTCTATGCACACACATGCACATAGAGTCGTGATATTCAGTAAATGTACCTTTTTATTTTTTGTACAGTCATAATGTTTTGTCTGAGATGTTTTTATACCAGAACTCATCTAAATGTATTTGTTGTCTCACAGACAGAAATGAGCCTTGTTTCAAACTTGCTAACTGTGTTTGGATGTGTGTTCAGTTTCTATGCTGACTTGCATCCATGATTGCTTTTGTTGGCATTACAACTATGTCCAGTTCTTTCAGAAACTCTTTGACATTACAGTAACTGGATTGCCAGGTGTTAAGATATCTGCAAGCTGCTCATTAATTGACATGTTAGATTACAGTATAAATAAAGAAGCGTCTGTCTGTATTTATATTCAGTGCGTAACTGTTTTCTACAGTGCCAGCGTTGTGCGCCGCTCTACAATGACAAGCCATTTAGGTCAGGTGACCAGCTCCAGCCAATGAACTGCCGGTCCTGCCAGTGTCATGGCCACGCCCTCTCCTGTCATTACGATGTCGGAGCTGATGACCAACCAGATGAACACTATCGAGGAGGAGGAGGCGTCTGCGACAACTGCATGCACAACACCATGGGTACAGTGTTGGCAGCATAAGTTTGCTAATTATAAAATATATAATTTTATTAGAACTAAATGCATCATTTGAAAATGCCTTTATTTTTTTAATCAATCTTAATGTTAAAAGCACTATTTTAAAAACATTTTTATTATTGTTTACTATGTGCAAGTGCTTTGAAAGAAGTACAGACCAGATGTCATAAGCTACCAGATGAAACTTCTGTCATTTCAAGATGTTGAGTAGAAAATATAATGTTTTCATTATCTTTAGTTCTATGTGTGTGCTACTTTAGTGTTTTTAAGTCAGCCATGTAAGGAGGGATGGTAACAACTGCAGTACTGAGTTTAGTGTTTTATGCATCCTATGTATTGGCACGTGTGCGTCAGTCACATTTTCTTATGCTGCAAACCTGCTTTCCCATTGAGAGATGTAAGTTTGCACCTTGGATTTTTGAACATGAACATCTCTCTTTTCTGGTTTAGACAGGTTTTTGCTGTTCATTTGACGTTTTGCTCTGTGTGTCACCCTGTTTCTGTCCTGCTCATTACCAGGTAAAAACTGTGAGCTGTGTATAAGTGGGTTTTTCAGGCAGGAGGAATCTGATCCCACTTCAGTTGACGTGTGTCAGCCTTGCAATTGTCACACAGCTGGAACTGTCAACAGCAGCATGGACTGTGCCCAGGTACACACACCAACACAAACAGCAAATTGTGGATGACCGGTGAAACCCTTGCAACTTAAATTTGGATGATTTAAATGTTTTTCAGTTACTTGTTTTTTTCTATTCCTCTGTGTTTCACACTTCCAGGTAGGAGGTCAGTGCCGGTGTAAGGCTGCAGTAACAGGTCGTCACTGTGCAGACTGTTTGCCTGGTTGGTATGGTCTGAAAGCCTCGAATCCGAATGGCTGCATTCGCTGTAACTGCAGTGACATTGGCAGCATCAGCAGCCCAATGGGAGGAGTTCCTAGTTGCAACCAGGACACGGGACACTGCCAGTGTAAACCTCATGTCACAGGTAAACAGATCACTGACAAACATTGGAAAAAACTAGATTGTCATTGATCACAATGATAGGTTCCCAGTACAGTTGTGTTGTGCACTGCGCAGATGGAAAGAAACTTCACGAGGACAGTGTAACACACATGGAAGTTCATGCCATCCCCCTAGATCACACCCATACAACCCAGACAACCTCATCATGGTTGATGGCTCATTTAGTAAAAGATCAGCAAAGTCTTTCAGCACATTTCATCACCAAAATGTCTGATTCCTAAAAAAAAGTTTCTCTTACAAAACGCCCCTCTTTCTCTTACAGAACTGTTACTCTATTTAATTGTCCACTGATGGCGTCTTAATTAATACATAGGCGCAGCTGCTCATTGGGGTACACACAAAAGCAAAAGTGGATATACTGGGTGCCACACCAAAACTGGCATGTGTATATGCACAAACGTAAACACGCACACACACACACACACACACACACACACACACGTATCCCAAAGTGTTTTGCCATGCCAGCCAAAATAAACAGGCTTTTCTGCTGGCGGTGCTTCCAGCCGTTGTGCTTCTCTTTGTGATAAATGGTTTCACTCTCTCCCCTGTGTGTCTTTGAAGAGCAGGCTCGTATGAAATGCAAAACCGGCCAACGCTCCTCAACTCAACGCATCATGGTTATTGCTAAGCCTCGCTATCAAGGGCCCATGGTTGTGCGTGTGATGGCAAGCATGTGTATGTGGACTTGTAAATGTGTGTGTTTATGTTTATGTATATGTAAGAGGTAGAGTGTGTTCATGCGTGTTTGTCTTTGCCTAACTGTATGTATTGTATGATTGCAGTTTCTTTGTGTGTAAATGCGCATAAACATGTCTGTGTGTGTGTGTGTGTGGCGTGTGTGCGTGTGTGCATGCATGCCATCAAGGACTAAGCTGGTATTTAATTCTCTAATTCAATGCCAAGTTGATTAAAACAAACTGCTGCAGCCCCTTGTATTTTTCACACTCCTTCTTACAAGACCCACTTTCGTTTTTTTCTGTCCTTGTTTGTTTGGTTGCTCCCACAGGTATTTTTCAGAAATGAGATTTGATTATGGCAATTTATTACCGCCAAGCTGATACTTTGAGTAGAGCAATGGCAGGCACGCTTCAGAAGGACGGAATTGAAATGTGCACACACAGACACAGATACACACATGCAGACACACGCGCACACTCATAACAAGGTGCCAGAGTGCAGTGTGTACATAATAGTGTTTGAAATGGTGATGCATGAGCCTGTTAACCAGCTGGCTACTGATAAAAGGGCCCAGGCACACACACATGGTACACCACTGAACAACACACACACACACATGCATGGCTTACACACACCATGCACACCCCAACTCAATGTACCTCCTCTCCCATGTCCTGATCTAAATCTTCTAATTACCTCCTCTCTGTCTCACATGCTCACACACTTTTTATTGTCTTCATGTTTCTTTTTTATTCTTCTCTTTTTCATCTTCTCGTTGTTTCAGTTGCTTACACACATCTTCTCCGTTGTCATATGCTATGCATGTGTACACACATGCACACCCCAACTCAAATTACCTCCTCTCTGTCCTGATCTAATATCTTCTAACACATTCTATTCTCTAATGCTCTCACTTTTTATTGTCTTCTAAAAAAATGAATATAAATTATAAATGTTTCTTTTTTATTCTTCTCTTTTTTCAAATCTTCTCCGTTGTTTCATTATATTCAGTTGCAAAAATAGGATTCACAAATGCCAACTTGCTCAGTTCAGTGTGTCTAAAAAAATGAATATAAATTATAATTACTCTGCCAGTGATTCTTTTTATAATGGGTGTGAGATTCATTATATTTACTGCACACTTTATTGTGAAAAATTCACAGTAATACAATATATCACAGCACTGTTAGGGTTGTAAGCATCATTCTGTCAGCCTGCGTGTATTTACCACCAACACACTCGGATGTGCACGCACACCTCAACACAGGCACACATTTGTTCACAGCACTATTATGAAATATGATCTATGGAGAAATATTAGTCTATAAAGAAATACATTCATATCTATAAAATCATTAAAGTGGGCAGACCAGGGGAAATGCCAAGTGTCTGCCGCACACCGAGCAGGACACGCTCACACAGATGCGCACACACTTGGTCACGTGCACTAACACAAATGTACAGGTATGCCCTCATGAACGCGTGTGCATGCACACCCATACCCACATGCGGCCACATACAAACACACACTCCCTCATAAACGGCCGTGGTGACTGCGTTGCCCCCAGGCATCCATTTAGGGACAGATTGCCTGTCATAGAATACGTATGGCATATTCAAATAAGCCCCGCTCGCCCACACTGCATATCATAGTTTAACTAGCCTTATAGCCTAGCACTGCTGCTGCCGCCATTAAAAGCCTCCTACACGATGATCAGTTTTGGGGTTTGTCATTGTACTGTAATTCTAAACAAAACCAAAAAAAATTGTTATTAGGAATAATTTGCTACAATGTCAGAATAAAGTGCTGAGCTTACAGAGTTAGCCCAAAACTGAAGACATGTAAATATGTGCATAAATGAGTGAAGAGCAACAACTGAACTGAATCAGTTCTTTTCACTTCAAATTGTTACTGAAAAGCTCCGTTTGGCCTTTTGAGACACATTCAATATTTAAATGTTCAAACTTAACCTGATAATATGAAGCTGCATTTTTGCATTCTTAAATTTTTTTGTATGTGTTTTATAAGCATAAATCTTTTGAAAAGAAAGAGAAAATAAGTCTTCTTTAAATACTTTTGTGAATGGAAGTCACATTTTCATGCTTTTACACCAGATGGGAATTTAGTATTATTTTTATGCTCTGCTATCCATCTTTCCATCCTTCCATCTCCTCTTTTCCTTCCCCTCCATTCTTTTCTTGTAGTTGCTTAATTTATTTATTTTCTTGCTCAGTGAAATTAAGTGTTTGGCCTTAGGTGAGTGATCCATCATATGTAGAGGGCCTGGCCCTAATGATGGCAGTTTTATACACTCACCCACCATTTCTCTCACACTCACTCTCTCTCAGACACACATACTCACACGCACACACACACGCGTCTACAAACAGAGAGAGGTTAAACGCTAGTTGGTGAACAAGCGAGGATAAATTTACTTTTTTAAATTTCTATTTTCTTTCTCTCCTCAACATTTCTATAAATGCATTTTCTCTCTCTCTGATTCTGTCTTTCCAGGTCTTTTTTGTGACCGCTGTGAGTTTGGTTATTGGAACCTGTCCCACCCAGACGGCTGTGTCCCATGTGACTGCGACCCCCTGGGTTCACTCAGCCCGTTCTGTGAGCCTCAGGGGGGGCAGTGTGAGTGTAAGCCAGGGTTGGGGCAGGGGTTGGGGGGCAGCGCTGTGACTCTTGTGGCAGGGGTTCGTATGGTTTAAGACTAGAGGGATCCTGTGCCCCCTGCAACTGTTCACAAGAAGGGACAGTACCTGGGACAGACTGTGATCCCCACACAGGACAGTGTGTGTGTAAGGCAAGTTAACAAGTATTTGTTTTTATTATTATTAGCATAGGTGAGTTTGCTGTACTTTTTATTGCTGTAATTTAGTTCAGAGATTAGCAAGCCTTCTCTAGCCATTGAATAGAAGTTACATTTTGGTCATTGGGTATGGCTTTGAAAAATCTCAAAATAAAATGTTAATTTGTCATTTGGCACCCAGTGTGAGTCAGTTTTTTTTTCACATCACAACTCTGCTGTATAGAGGCCAAAGTTAGATTACAGGTTGTGTTAAAATACAGTCACACTGAACTTTTTCCATTGACAGACCAATTCAACAATCCTCAGCACTTCTTATCTTGACTTTCTTTGGGGTCACTTAATCATGACCCAGCACACAAAATCATCTTTGTTTTTCAATCCCTCCCATCTTTTGCACACTAAGCCTGTTTCTGTCCCCCTATCCATCCTCCTCTGTTTTAGGAACATGTGGAGGGCCGTCGCTGTGACTCTTGTCGTCATGGTTACCACACATTGGAGCAAAGAAACTCCCTGGGCTGTCTGCCGTGTGCGTGTGACATCGGTGGCACTGTGCCAGAGGGTGTGTGTGATATGTGGACCGGACAGTGCCCATGCCGAGAGGGAGTGGAGGGAGCGCAGTGTACCAACTGTGCCCCCAACTACTACAACAGGAGTTTACACCTCCAGAGTAAGAGAACACACAGATGAAGCCAAAGATATGTTCAAGTTTAGCCCCGTTCTTTTAGCTGCTTACTAAGCTTAAGTTGTTCAGAAATGTTAACCAATGACATAACTTTGTTTGAGAAGTAGAGTCACTTTTGGATCAACATAGTTGCTTTTATTTAAATAAAGTGCATGTAATTAATATTACTTCCACCTCCAGGGTATACAAAAACACACACTGCTTGTGATTATATTGTGCAGAGACATTTGTCTGAGAAGATATTTTGTTCTTGTTGTGTAAAGCTTTTGCTTTGTTGTGTAAGTAGTCACAGTTTGGGAGAAAGTCTGTTCTGCTTTCTGATGCTGATGTTGTGTCCCATCAGAGGGGTTGTCCCAGGGCTGTGTACCATGTATCTGTGACCCCAGAGGGACAGTGGCGGGGTCGGTGTGTGACAGCAGCACAGGGCAGTGCGTTTGTGTCCCTACACGCCATGGACAGGACTGCAGTGGCTGCCGACCTGGTGAGTGTGTTTGAAATAATAGATAGATGCATGGTAAAGAGATCAGCAAGAAATTTAAGGAGAGACTGAATAAGTAAATAAAGTACACAGAGGTCAGACCCCCCAAAAAATTATATAAATTCTGGGGAAAATTGTGAAGAACAAACTTAGTGCTCATTCAAAAAATTATATAAATTCTGGGGAAAATTGTGAACAGCTCCAACTGTGAATGTGTGTGTGTGTGTGTTTGTGTATGTGTGCTGGCATGTGCCTTCAGCCAGATCTCCATTCAGTAATTGTCCTGTTTTGTGCCAGGGCTAAACAATAGTACCTCAAAGGCGAAAAACTGCTCCCTCTCACTCATCTCACTTTGATTTTTGTGTGTGCATTACCTCATTTGTTTGTGTGTGTGTGTTCTAGTATGTGTGGTTAGTCTTATGGGAGAAGAGGTAACAGATGTTGTATTGTGTCAGTAATGGAGAAGGACCAACAGAATCGTCAGGTTTACTGTAACACAAGTTGTGAGTGGCTGTATTGGTGGGAGGATGTTGAAAAGTGTAACAGAGGACACAGAATAATAGCTACTACCCCCCCAAATCAAATACTTAATAACAATATTCAGCACTGTAATAAGGTAACATACATGTGCCACTCTGCTAACAAATCTGATCGTCTTTTATTTAAATTCCTTTATTTCATTGATTTTTGAAGGCTCAGTTTCTACAAATTGCACCTCATAATTTCCTCAACTGCCAGTTAATGACATGGTGTACATGCCATAGAGAATTCCCTGTCAAAGGGACTAAATAGAATCTCTAATTTGTTTATTACCTGCTGCTAGCCTTGAGAAAAATAAACTGAATTGATTTGTACTTTAGAACTTGGAGTGCTTAATGTAACCTCGTACACACTTATTGGCTTTGTGCTAAATTTTATCAAAAATAAATGGCAAACACCACCCCCTAATGCTTATTAGGACAGACACAAAATGGTTGTCTCAAAATTGTTCCAGACCATTTCTTTTTTTTTGCTGTTTCCTTTTAAGGATTTTTACTAGAGAATTGTTGTATAGAAAACACTGCAGTGTAAGAATAGTGAACAACATATTGGTCACTAAATCATTTTGAATGCAGTCACATATGAGAATTGTGACAATGAATGGAAGCATTCAGAGACCACAAACTGGACATCAAAACAATTAAACCAAAAATACACTTGCAAAAATTATTAAAGTGATACACACAAATATCACAAGCAATCAGATTAATATTTTGCCTTATTTTATGTTTGTCTCTGTCCAGGCTTCTACCTCTCTCCAGATCAGAGTATGTGTGCGGCGTGTGACTGCCATCCCATGGGAGCATCGCAGCGTGGTTGTGAGAGCCAGACGGGACAGTGTGTGTGTGCCCATCCCTCAGTCGGTGGGCGACGCTGCGACCAGTGTCGTGAGATGTTCTTTGGATTCAACCCTGGCCTGGGCAGGTAACCCACATGAAGTCAGTGACACACACACACACAGATGGACAAAATACCTGTTGGCTGTACATCCTGTAAAGCTTTTATCCATTAATTGCACCACCTGCACATCCACAAACACGCTCATGCAGCTGCACCTACGAGCACACACAGCAGCAGGTGCAGTCTCTGTAAAGACAGTTTACAGATTGGTTGGCAGACATATGACTTACATGAGTTAAGAGCCGCTTTGACCTTTACCGCTCATGTCTCTACCTGCAGGCTATCTTGCACACACACGCGCGCACACACACACACAACTTAACACGCATACACAAATGTAACTGTACATCTGACATCCTGTGCAGTACTGGTATGCACACCCACATGCGTTCCTCTCAACAGGGTGTCATAGCAGATAGATGATCCACAAACTGTTTGACTAGTGGGACACTGTACTTGTGTGTGTGTGCATGTGTGTTAGCTGACCTTGTCTGATAGCTGTATTCCCGAGTGTTCAGGCTGTGGCTGAGATCTCCTCACAGCAGAGGGGGATGAAGCAATGGAAGGAGAGAGAAAAGGCAAAAGACTGATGGAGAGTTTAGTTTTCAGAGAGATTAAGGCATGGAAGCACTGGGAAGAAATGGGTGGAATAATTAAAATATGGGAGGAAAAAAGAAGAGAAAAAAGAAGGATAAGAAAAGGTGGTAGATTTATGCCTGTGTATCTCTCTTATTTCTTTCTCTGCGCAGGAAAAATGACAAAGTCTTAGGTTATTACGACTGAATGCTTTTCTTGTGCCCAGAGTCGGTCTATAATTAGGATTTCTTCATCTAAATGTCATCAAGTAATTTATCCTTCCCCTTCAATCAATAGGCTTTACACAAATGAATTTACGCGCACACACACAAATTGATGTGCGAGCCGTTGGCTGAAGATGTAGTCTTGTGTCACAATGTGTCTCCGTGGAGAACCAGGTCAGAGAAATGCTGACCGCCGGTCCCTTCATCACAGCGAAATATGATGGTAATTCTGTCTGCAGGGATTAAATATTGGCTCATACACACATTCAGTTACACACATAATGTTATTATAAGTGTAGCCCTCTCAATCTTATTTGTTACAGAATTGTTATGGCATACCCCTTTACACCTGATAACACCTTAAGCATGGGAGGCGAATTGGAGGAAGTCTACTAAAATATTAACTTTGGGATGTGTCTACTTTAACTTGAGCATATGACTCTGCCTAGGGTGCAGAGAGGCCTGGTAAGCTTATTCTATAGCTAAGCTGTCGGTGTGTACTTACAATCTCCCATGCATACCTTTAGCACACCATAGCCCTACCTTAACCACATTTATCAGACATAAATAAACATTGCAACAGCAAATATATATTGCAACAACATAAAATGTTTAACGCAAAACAGGCAATCACCCTGTAAGATGCCCTGATGACCCTTTAAATCAATAAAATAAAATAAAATAATACCCAGGGTTTTGTAAAATGTAGGAGCTCATTTGAATCCTCATGAGAAGTATTTTCACAGTACTCACTGTTAGGTAGTACTCACGGTTAGCAGCAGTTTCCTCAAACCCTCTGTTCAACAGCAGGTTTCTTGGCGACAGCGGGAAGTTCGGAGCACTCTCTACAGCAGCAGCAGTAACATGCATGACAGCAGGCCGGCATGTAGGCTTGAGGCACGCTACGTAGAAATTCGCTGAAGTTTAATATAATTTCCGGCTGAAACAGCTCCAAACACGGCTCACTCTTACATTTTGTACCAGGTAACACACAGATAAAACCTCCGGTTTAAGTTTCAGTAACAACAGCAACTTTAAACAGTTTCAAATGGCTTACAACTAGCTCTTTACGTTGTGTCATTATTCTTTTCCTCATTTCTCTCGTTAATAGCCCGAGCCTCGTCTCTTTCTTCTTTTTTTAGTCCCACTCCCTCTCAAAATCCGGTAGGTAATTGACGCTCATCTCTGACTGGCACTGATTGGCTAATAACAGATTGACACCTGGTTACCCAAATAAACAGAGGAAATGACATCAGACATTCAAAGACTATTAAGGATATAGGACATTTTAGTACCTTCCCAAATAAAGTACCAAATGTAAATTTCTCCATATTAATGCAAACTTATTACACACCAGCAGTAATTTAACGGACAATATTTCCAAATATACTGCCTATTCGTTAACCAAACACATGTTTAAAGAAACAAAATATTACCATTTGTAGCAGGGCACTACATAAAGGATTACATATGTAATATTCTAATACTCTAAAAACCAATGCAATAAAATGAAATTTGTGTTACTCGCACCAAAACACTTTTGAAAGTAATTTTTAAAGTTATTACATGACACATTATTATATTGTGACAATTTCATATTCATTTGCAGACAGTTCCCTGCATGTCACTGTTAAGCACTTGGTTTTTGTTAGCATGCTATATCTCACTAAATACACACAAATTACTCCCTTTCACACACATACTGTACTTTGAGGCTGATGAAAAAGGAGAGAATGAGTGTGATGTTGGTGTTTTCTTTCTCCTTGGGAATGGAGTGAAGGTCGAGTCACTATGGCATTTGTGTGGATGTGTGTATTTGTACTTGTGTGTTTTTGAGTGTGGGTGTCTGTGTGTGTAGGAGCACCAGTTGACAGGACAAATTTGCGGCTCGTTAAGAGGCGGCTTTTCACACAGCAATAAAGAAGGTGTAGTGGTGTGTGTGAGGGAGAGGGAGCATGTGAGTACAGTATGTGTAAGAAAGAAAAACACACATGGATAATTTGTGTGTGTGTGTGTGTGTGTGTGTGTGCATGTGCGTGTGTGCATGCGTGAAGAGACAGTAATAGGGTTTATACAGTGTTACTCCTGATGTTGGTGTAGGGTGTGAGTGTGAGCCAAACATCTTCCAACAAGCAGATTGTGTTGCACATGTGACCGTGTGTGTTTGTGTGTGCATGTGAATGTGTGTAAAGGTGTGAGGTAGCTGGCCGGATGATTACCCGCTGCCCAGCCCCAGTGAGGGTAACACCACACTGGTGACTTGCCCAGACACACTCACACACACTCACACACACACACACACACACTCACACACACACACACACACACACACACACACACACACACACACACACACACACACACACACAGACTTTGGCAACTCTGAGGGGGGAATGCAGTTTCTGTGAAGTTAGTTTCACAGCTAGAGGGTAATGGTTGGTGGGATAGATGGCAGTGAGGGTCTCCCTCACAGTGTTAAGGTGAAGACCCAACACCTTTTGGATACACACACACAGTCACAAGTTATCTTTTGAACATTTGCACACTAATGCAGATACATTTCAAAATGCATTTTCTTTCTCTATTTTTGGCTTACCATTTACACCCAAGCAAAAGCATTTACTGTATGACCCTCATTTTAGCACTATTTTACAACTGTGGAAGAAGCATACAGTGTATCAGTGACTCATTTACAAAACACTGCAGTTATCACACAGAAGTATTTTGACATTGCTTTCAACTAGCTGTGTAGCCATGAAGAAAAATTATAGACTGTACAAAATGTCTTCAGGATTTTTTTTTTCCCTTTATCAGATGCCAGCCTTGTGCATGTGACCCAGTGGGCAGTGTCAATGGTTCATGTCATCCAGACTCAGGGCTGTGTGTATGTAAGCCGCTGGTAACTGGAGACAAGTGTGACATATGCCAACCTGGAGCAAGTCATTTCGACCCCGAGAACCTACTTTGGCTGCAGCAAAGGTCTGTTTTACATGTTCACACATATGCTAATTTTAAATTATTTATTCCTGTGAAATAACATAGTTAATCTGTTTAATCAAAGTTTTTTCTTAATCTGTTTATGTCTTTTTTCACTGTTGATCTCTTTAACTGTCTCTGTCTGTGCAGCACCTTCCCAGCAACCTGCACCAGTAGGTTTTGCTCTCAGTTATTCCTCCATTCACCTCTCTTGGCATCCACCTGACTCCCCAAACTCAAACACACTCAACTACACACTCATCAGGGATGGACAGGCAGTGCATAGCATTCAGAGTTACTATCCATTGAGTAAGTACCCACACTGGTTTTCAAACAACTTTCTGTCTTACTATTTAAGATATACATTAAACATTTTCCATTGACTGTGTCTCCTACCATTCCAGCTAATTTCTCACCTTATTCCTCCCATCTTCCCCCTTTTCTCAAGGTCCTGAATCATTTGAAGACACTGGTTTGTTTCCTTACACCAACTACTCTTACTGGCTTATAACAACTAATGTGGCCGGTGCGACAGTAAGTGCAGCAGCCTCATACCAAACTTTAGGTGCACCCCCCGCAGTGGAACAGCTCCATCTGAACCTTGTTGGACGAGCTGGTCCGACCACCGCTAGCTTTAACTGGAGCGCGCATGCACGGAATGACACAGGCCCAGTGGAAAGGTAAGTAAGGAGGCGAAGGAGGAGGAGGTTTAGAGGCAGCATACACTGGACTCTAGACAGCAGGGATACTTCTGCAAGATGGTTAGAGGAGTGAGATTGCTGACAGGGAAGTGACAAATTGAGGAGAAGGGGACATGGAAAGTTAGGTTTAGCTCATGATAAAATGATTAAAGGATAAAAGAGAGATGGTGAACAACATATATAGAGTGTATCCAAGTGAAGGACTACATGATACAGGAGGGAAAGGTGGCAAAATGTAGGTGTAATGTAGTATGCACAGTTGGTAGGGTGTTAAGTTAAGGGCATGGGGGGAAGGAGGAAAGGATAAACATTATTTGTCTCAAAGGCACTAAAAAAAGAAGTTGGGAGTATCAGTAAGTGGGATGATAGATTTTAATACTGAGGAAGGTTATGAACAGATAGATAGAGAGAGATAGAGGATAGATGTATGAATGGAAAGGATCAGTCCGGTTTCAGAGGGAAACATGATGGATGAGATAAACCAGCACTAATTTGTAATAATTTACGTAGTTTCTTCTTAGTTATTTGTATAGTTGAGAGGAAAGGTGTGGAGAAAAAAGGGGTTAACCCACAACAGTATCTTGGTTCCAATTTAAACTGGGGAGGTTGGTATTCATCTTAGGCCCGAGGCCCCCATGATGTCCCCAAACAATTTTTAACTGAACCAAATCACAAAACCATGTGGCTTCATTTAGCCATATGAAGAACCGAAGAAAAGAGGAATTGATTATCGCAATGTTTTTATCTCCTGCAGGTTTGTGTTATCCTCCACAGAGTCATCTGGTGGAGCAGAGCCCATCATTCACTACACAGGCTTATCTACAGAGGCTGTGGCAAGCGGTCTAAAGCCCTTCACCCAGTACACTGTAATACTAGAGGTAGGTGGGGCAAACAGCTGCAAGTGATTTTAAGTGCCTTGCTCTGTTTGGAAAGTATAACCAAAATTTAGAGATACTCATTCCTAATAAAAAGATATGTGAAGCAACTGTATCCTCAAAAGAATGTAACAAGTGCGCTTGAGCCACAGTTTGTCGACCAATGCACATTTTCAGCATTTACAGCCTACAAAATGAAAATGACAAAATCCTAACCTTATCTACAGGCGTGCTCTTCTGGGGGGTGCACTTCTACCCCACCACTGTCTCTTCTGACAGCCTCAGCCCCCCCACAAAACCAGCCCCCGCCCAGAGTCACTGCTACAGGACCTCATACACTGCATGCTTCCTGGGAGCCCCCTAGTCAGCCAAATGGTAGGACCCCAAACATACACATGCATACTGCACAGCTCATATAACATGAAGGAATTAATACAAAAACAACATGACACAAACACCAACTGTACACACATCCATGCAAGAATGTGAACATGTATGTGTATTTATTATAAGTGTATTATGATGACACAACAAATAAATTATTGATGTCAATGCCAGAGTGGATACAGAATAATCACACACGTCACACATTTTAACCAACATGAAACACTTGCCTAGTAGCATGCCTTTTAGGCTTGTGTCAGTGAAGAAGTATGAGAATCAACTAACACCACTACACACACACACACACACACAGTCACAGAAATACGCACTGAACTGGAACTGCCTTTGGTAAATCCAGAGAGAGCTTTGTAATGGCTCTAAGGCTCAGTGTCATACAAAGCCCTGTAACCTGGGTTTCTCTCTCTGTTTGTGTCTCTTGCTTTTTTTTCTCTCTCTGTTAATCTGTTTTCCTCCCAGTGTCATAGTAAGCCTTGTTACATGGCGTTCTCTGTGCCTCCTTGCTTCATCAATCCATTCCTTTACCTTTAATCTTAGTCCTGACCTGTATGCCTCCACCCTGATCTGAAATTGTCCCCCAATAGAACTGGTCAAAGTGTTATTTTTCTTGAACTCAGCTGAGGTAGTCTCAACAAGAAACATTGTTCATTCTCACATTTTAGAAAACTTAGCACTGTACACTGTTGAATGAGATGTGCAGATGTGAGAAAATAAAGAGAAACTAAGAAAGAAATACATTTTAAATGCAATGTATCTGCCAAAAACATGTTTTTTTCACCACTGTTGCCTTTACAGCCCAAATTTTTTCGAGCTCTTCCTCCTGCCCTTGGTACTTTTCCAGTTTCTCATGTTCCTTCTTCCTGATCCCAACCACTTTGGGAGGTGTCTTCCTTTCTGACCGCGGCACTTTGAGCTCATACTCAGTGCAGATGTCTCTGTACACTATGCCAGCCACTTGGTTTATGGCGTCCCATGTATACGCTGTTCCTGCCTGCATCTTACACCTCGCTATTATCTGCTGGACTGTCTCAGGAGCATCTATGCACAGCCTGAACCTGGGGTCCTGTCTGGTGTGGTAGACCCCCACCTCTGTTGATCTTGTACTAAGTGCCTGCTCTTGTGCTGCCATGATTAGTGCTTCTGTGTTGTCTTTTAATTCAGCCTTCTCCAGTCACTGGTAGGATTTCTTTATATCAACCATTTCTTCTGTTAGTCAGTTGGGCTTGTCCGTCCATCAAGGTTCATCCTCCTTTTCTGCATTATCCAGTCTCTGCTGCCTGAGGTATTCACTTAGCAGCTCATCTTCATCTTCTGATTGTCTGAAGTTCGGTAAAGTCACCAAGAATGTTAACAGAATATTTTGGCGGCCTCATGCCGGTTTACAGTCCTTACTTTAGAAGTCAGATAAACAAATTGCAGAAATTACTCCGTATGCACTATATTATTAGAGGGGGGAGAAAGAGAGGACAGGCTTGGAAAAAAAGATTGTAAGGAATAAAAACTGAAATGGGTGTAAAGGAAAGGAAAAGGAAGAAGAGAGAGAGCAGGGTGAAGAAGGTCTTTTAATAAACGTTCCACATTAAGCCTCTCAATATTATTTGATTTTATTTGTATTTTATACTTATAACAACATTTGGACACTCATCTATTCCATAGCGGTTTTGTGTAAGTCTCTCATTATATTTTGACACTGCCTGGTCTGTCCTCATTCTAACCCAGCTCTGTCATTTTCCTATTAACAACTGGAATAGAGCATAAGCGATTAGGACAATAGCCCGATTTCCACCGGGGAGCTGAACAGCAGTAGCCAGGACTTAGTCATTATCAGCCTGTTTTCTACTACAGGGCCAAACGCTGGCCAGGGCTTTCTCATTATTTGTGGTGTTAGATTTTCCTCAAAACAACATTACTGTATTAGAAAAAAGTACAAATTTTAGCATCCTGTTTCCTGTAGGGACGAGTATTAAGCAGGGCTACAGTTTCTAATACACACTTGATGCTTTGATTCTTTTATCATAAACAGGCTGAACTGGCAATGGTCTCTAATTCAATAAAAAGAGTTGAGCTAGCGTAAAAAAGGAAACTTGTGCAGTGTCTCCCTAACAATACTTGTTGCCGCCTGTTGCCTCCCTTATTTCATTTGAGAAATAACTGTTTAGTGAGGAGTAATATTTTAATTGTAGACGTCAGTACTGTCTCACTCTCTCACTGAAATATTTTTCTTTCCCTACAGGTGTTATTACAAGGTATGAGGTCTTTCTACGTGGACCAATCGAATTGCAGAACCTCTCCAGTCTTACTGTTGAGACGCGAGTGTTTGTCAGCTCTGGTTGGCTGGATCCGAGTGTTTCACCAGAGGCACAGCTAACCAACAGGGGCACAGTGTCACCCCCTGAAACCAGTGCCACTGTCGCAGGTCTGCAGGCGTTTTCCACCTATCAGATGAGAGTTGCGAGCAGCAATATGGCAGGAAGTGTCACATCAGGTTGGACTACAGCACAGACCATGGAAGGAGGTTTGTATAGATTGTAATCATGGCTTAATTTTAGCTTACATGTATTTTTTGTCATACACTCATAGGGTGTATCTTTGTTCATTTAAATGACAGATGAAAGATATCTTGAGGGTTTTCAATTAAATAAATATCTCTAAAGTCGCTATCTATTGCCCATTAAGGCCACACAGTAGTGACTGAGCCTATGGCCCACTGATGAAAGCGCTTGCATTTGCGGTATTTTGATTGCTTTTGGTTGCTCCTCAGCAGTAATGTAGGTTATTAAGTAGGTAAGGTTGTGTTGCTCTGGGTTAAAACTGAGCAAAAATGGCTTATCACTGCCATATTACTGCAGTTAACCTGGAGGTTGCTGATCTTATGTTGTTGTGGGTAAAAAAAAATGAATGACCAGAATGTAAGATCTGAGTAACCACCAAAATGTAATCTAGAGATGTTTTGGTCAAAATCTTTCCACCAGTGAACTTTGCTGATGTAATAAAAAATAAGTCATGTGAATAAATAAACAGAGGTATTTGTTAAAAGGAATGTAGAGAAAGGAATTAGGGAAGGAGGGAGGAAATAAAAACTGCATGTGGGGGAGGGGAAACTCATTAAGGTATTTGAATTTCAAATAGATGATATGGCTCATTAGGACTAAACGATTGCCTCCAACATCACTCTTAAGCTATGTGTCTGGATAACAAGCATATGATAACACCATTTTGAACGTGGAGTGTGTGTCAGTGGTTGCACGCGTACATTTGCTGCGTGAGAAAGAAAGAATATGACTGTGGTTATGTCTACCATGAATCACATTTCACAGCATATTTCACAGATAGATGCCATCAACAGTGTAATAAAAGAATCCTTCTCTCTAATCTGTCGTGTAATAGTGGCTCTCACAACCGTTGAATTACAGAATACTTAAATCCATTAGATCCACATAATATCCACAAAATTTGTTTTTTATTTTTAATTAAGTCACTGTAAAAGTCTCATTTTTAATGGAGTCAAAGGAAAATTTCATCAAAAATACGAAGTCAACAACAGTATTTAGTAGTCCAGATCTTTACATCTCAGAGGCAAGCAACTAGTAAGGTTTTAGTGTCAGACACTCATCTAAGAGAAAATGTTCTCACTATTTTACACAGATTTTTGACAATCAATGAGCGAAATTCATAGTTAATCTGAATAGACACTAATCTAGATGGGATGCAAACAGTTATTTGTGTTATATTCTTAGTTCTTACCTCTATAAACTGGCTTACGTTGTTTCTATTCAAGACTCTGGGAAACATAGCAATTGGAAACCAGAGTTGAAGACATGGTGACGTGCATGGGTACACTAGTGATTTACAAAATTCATCTTAAAAGAGTTTGGGAGAACAACTCAATTCAGTTCAATTCAATTCAATATGCTTTATTGGCATGAATGTAACAGAAAGAATATTGCCAAAGTATCAAGTAATAAAGAGATTAAAAATCTGATTTCAGTCTCACTTGACATGCAGTAATGTCAGGGTTGTTAAATCATCACTGTAAGTTCTTACATGAGTTCCAGGTGTTTTTTAATCATACATCATTCATCTTAAAATCTAGTGACAATTTCCACAGACTGTGTATCATTCATTCTTCATGGGGAAATTAAGAAAACACAGATTTTGGTTAAATGTTTAAAGCAGAAAAGGAAGTTTCTTTTAATAATCCCAGTCAGTCAAAGCTAATAGTTTAATGATAGACACATTTAAAAAAAAGATTAAGTATATAATAAAGTAATCTTTTACATCAAAAAGTTGTAGGCAACATAAAACAACCTAATTTTCAGGGTTGGGAGGTTACTGTACACATTTGCACGTACACATACATGAATCATGTGTAAAAATATACCATCAGTACATTTCGTGTCATACAAGATCAAGTTGACAGGTACAGGTTTCCCTTATTATTTAAATCTGAAACCTAAATATACAGGAATATACACATTTATCCAGAAAAAAATAACAGTGGCACAAAAAATTACAATATTTTAGTTCACAAATGAATTGGTCCAAGCTCCCTGTAGTCCTCTGTAGTTCGAACACTGGTAGTAAGTCATTTATAAACTAAAACAAGTTATCTCTGCATCAGTCCAAAGATATCAGTAGATGTAGCAGCCATTCTTAATATGATCAATGTGCTCTTTACCAGTTTAAGATGGTTTTAGCAAAACACAAGCTGTTGTCATATAAGCTAAGGTTTTCATATACTGCTAAAAGCAGGTGAGAAATGTCTGAATTCATATTCTCGGTGCAGACTTTTTTGAGTTTTTGATCATGACTTGATGTATATAAAGTTGTGTTAAGTATTTTTAACCTAGCCCTGTTTCCTAAAATGCGTCACATTTGCTAGCCTTGTGGTTCGACGCTAAGGTTAGCTAAACGTAAAGTTACGAGGTACGGTGTTCACTGGAAGGACTTCATTTACATTCACGTCCCAAAAGTTAAAAGTTAAAGAGTTTGTGCTGAAAGTGGTGGTAAAATTTATCAATTTACTGCAGCTTTCATGATCTGTATTCGCTAATTAAACTAGCATTACCAAATAAAAAGGCTGAAGTGGTACATTATGCATTTATACACCATGAATAGTTTAAACTTCTGTGTAAATGACTTGTAAAATATTAAATTGAAGAATTAATTCAGAAATAGATTTTTGTTCTTCTAGCATTAGCTTTAGTTTGGTGTATTCTGGTAGTGTATTCTGACCCTTTTTATGTATTCTCAAAATGTTATGAAATATTTTATTTGATTATAATGTTTAATGATTTCAACATGATTACTATAACATTTTAACATTATAATCATGATACCTTAACAATTTTTTTTGTTATCTACAAATATCTGTATTTTTTTCTCATTTATTTCATGATAATTTCATCATTAATAGCAAAACATGGCGTGTGATGTGTATATTTGCGTGTTCTCGTGTGTGTCCAGTCCCAGAGTTCATGGCTCCTCCGGAAGTGTCAGCGCTGTCATCCAGCAGTCTCAAAGTTGCGTGGAGCTCCACTGAGGGTCAAGGGGTCATCGCCAGAGGACGGGTCACAGAATATCGGGTCAACTTGCTCACTGAACAGACCAACAATCCCTATGCTCCTCCACTTATTAATCAGGTGAGATCTGCACACACACTTGACAAATAGGAAAACAATAAAATTTAAGCTTACCTTCAGACTTCAGTGGAGCAAAAATTGTAACTAGAGGTCAGAATAGAAAAGCTGTCTATATAGTGGCTTCTTATTTTTTAACGTAAATTGTTTGATTGGATAAATATGTAACTGACCAAAGCACTTTTAGGTGGTGAGACAGCTTAAGGAATTACGGTTGATTTGATGCAGCAATACAGTAGACACGCCAAAGTCAAACATGATGGTCATATCTTCTCAATTATTACACAGTTACTCTTACTACCATTGTAAATGTGCTGGCAGGACGCTACTACACCCTCATCTGTTTTTGTCTCACTTGTGCAGGTCTTGCACAGGACAGGACCATCGTCACAGCCTGTTTATTTAGTGAAAGGACTGAAGCCTTACCATGTGTACAACTTCACTGTTACACTCTGCACAAAGACAGGTTGCACTACCAGTCAGCCAAGCTTGGGACGGACGCTACCAGCAGGTAAAACAAAAAAATATGCACACAAACACACGGGTGCAGAAAGATATAAAAATATGTACATATGGCCTCGCAACAGTAAGCAGCTCGGTAGAAACTAAGTTTGAAAATGCTGATAGTTCCAAAATATTGTCCATCTATATTATATTTATACACATGTATAAAGATAATAGCAGTTCAGGTCTATACTGCATGTACTGCATTGAATAGTATTGAATCTATAAAGTGTGTGGTTTTCTCTTCTTAACTACTGCAACACAGGCCTCTGACAGCACACATGCATCCAGAAGCACATAGTCAGTCATTGGGTACTTGAGTGGCGACAGCACTGGTCGTGTTAACCAGAGGGGATATTCATGGCGCGCGGCAGTAAAAACAATTTACTGTTAATTACAAGGAGAAAAATGTGGCGTAGCACACACTTCCTGCTGGCCATGAATGAATCACACACACACACACAGTACACACATAAGATGTCTCTCTCTTTCTCTCTCTCTCTCTCTATCTCTCTTTCTCTTTTTCTCCTTTAGATTTATAACCATTATGGAAGCAGAATGAATTAGCTGTGTTTAATAACTGAGGCACAAATCTATGGGACTGAGATGAGCACTAATTGATCAGCGCAGGATGACATAGACACACACACAGAATTTGTATTCAGTGTCTTTATCCGTCTGTTTCTCTCTGACAGTGTGGTTTTTTTTTTTTTGTGTGTGTCTTTTTCTCCCAATCCACCCGTCACTTCTCTGCCTGGTGCTTTTTACTTGAACACTAAACAGCACACGGCAGCAGAGGAACATGAATCACTCTGCAATATACATATTGCACACACACGCACACTTGACCCTCCAACACAATTTTCCATCTGTTCACTCTTGGTCTCTATTCTTGCTGCTCATTTAATGTTTTTTTTGTTTGTTTTGTTTTTGTTTTGTTTATCCCTTTAGGTGAGTAGACAATAGGTACTCTTAGTGGTTGTGAAAAGAAAAAAACCTTTCATCTATAAATACTTGCTCAGGGATTTGAGCTTTTGAACGTACTCTAAACAGCTACATCTGTTGACATAGCGAATATTTTCATTTCATACAATTCTCAGAAAAGTCCTTCCTTGTGTTTATTGTGATGAATGATGCTTCATATTGTAATTGTTGGACATTTTAAATGTATTTTTAATGGCTACATCTGTTGACACAGCGACAATGTTTATTTCAAGTGATTCCAAAGACTTCTCCTGACTGTAATACAGTACAATACAATATGGTTTATTGTACCCAGTTGACTTTTTGAATGTATTTTTAACAGCCACATCTGTTGCCACCATTTTGTTTCATCCAACGCCAAAGATGTCCCTTGTTTCAACTATAAGAAATGATAATGGCATATGTCGTTTAGCAGATTTTTATTTTTTTTATCTCAAAACAATTTGCATAGCATGTGCTACTCCATTGGGTGTTGAGCTTGTCTCGGTGCTCCACCCCCCATACCACTTTATTTTAAAAACATAATTTCAAGAGTTCATACAATATAATAATTTTTACAGCATACCATCTTAGATTATAGAGAATGTACTGTTTAAAACAAGTCTATTAACAATAAGAAAAAAATTCCCCTATTCATGAGATGAAAGTCAGTTCTGTTGCCTTATGTTTATTTTTTGTTTTTATGTAATGTTTTATGTAACCATGTGGCATTAATAGACAGTGTCTGCTCATTTTAATACAACAATACAATGGTTTGTATGCTCCTGTCCATTTTCTACAGGTACTATTTTTAAAAACATAATTTTAGCTTTTTTTTCAAATATTTGCTCTAAATATCTTATGTGATCATAATTTCAATAAACATATTTCATTCGATATTAAGTTAGTTTTATTCATCAGTTTCAGCATCAGCGGTTCAGCCATCAGAGCTGAATGTATTGTAATAAGTATGTTTGTAAGTTTGCTCCTCCCAGTAAATTGTGAGGTCCATGTTTTTAGTTATAATCTATCTATATCTATAATCTATAAAGAAAAAACAAGAACCTCTGCATGATTTTCCCAAAAATGAGAGGTTCTTTAAATCTGGTCTGTAACTGGTATTTTATGAAATGAACATTGTGATATTTCTTGAATAAGACACTGTTTTTTCAGAGGAAATGATCCTCACATTAAGTGGTACTCCTGGTAAAGTGTACTTGAGCGCGGTGCTGATGCGCTGATAAATCTACCACACATAAGGTTGGGCCATTAGAGCCAGATACCATCTGCTGTAAGCGAGCAGGCAGCATCTGCGAAACCACTGGAGTTACACCAAAGCACATGACTGAACATTAGCGTGCACACTGAGACAGACGCAATGACACAAGGAAGGAGCTCTCGTTCCATGTGTGCGGATTGCAATTGTTTCAACGTGTGTCTTTCCACAAAGTTATCGATCACGACGTAAAGTGAGTGGCTAATCAGGGGCTGATGGTGATGTTTTATGTATCCTACATCCATAAAGGCTTGTTCTACAAGACACACACACAGAGAGACATACACACGTACACACTCACACTGTAACACCACTCAACAGAACAGGAACTTTATTGATTTACGCATAATTGGCCTGAGGCCCTTCTTGAGGAGAGAAATATGCATGGCAAGGGATCGCCATGTCAATAAGTGGTGTGCTTGTGTGCGTGGTGTAACTGTACGCTAAGAGCCTGTTAAGACATGTCAGTCGCTGTAAAAACAGAAAACACACACACATGCACATTTGCTCCTGGGAGCTGGCCCATGATTTAGCTGCTTCATTACCATGTCGGCAGCTAAAATTAACCTTTCTGGTGGACTGTTAACCTTGTGTGTGGGTGTATATGTGTGTGTGTTCGAGCACACGTGTGAAAAGGAGAGTGGCTTTCGTCAAACCAAATGTGTCATAGTGTTAAGTACATTTCCCTGAATTAACAAGCAGATACAATAAATTAATACATGACATGGAAAACTACGGGACAGCACATTAAGATCCCACTGATCAACCGGGAGGAAACCTGTCTCATACGACACGATTCTCACAGACAGACAGACACACACACACTCTCGCAAAGTTTTGTATAGTTTTTCTTTGATATGCAGAACAGACTAGAGGGAAGAATTAATGGAGGAACTATTATTATTATTATTATTATTATTATTATTATTATTATTATTATTATTATTATATATCGTTGTTGTTGTTGTTGTTGTTGTTGTTGTTGCACGCAGGATAAAGAGACAGGTGTTCCATAGAGTAGTGTAGAGAAGTGATACCCATTTTAAAAATATGTTGGACTATAATATTTTCATATTTTTATCCTAAATCACTATTATCACTTTTTTTCTGTGATACTTGCTCTTTCAGGTGTTCACTGCACAATCTCGTCGTAAATTGCTATTTTTGACTAATTCAGAGCACAAAGACCTGCTGTTGAAAATCAGTACGTTGTATTCATTTATTCGGACACCCCCAATAATGAGAAAATATTATTACAGCTTTCTGTACAGCAAACTGTATCACTGCAGAGCTGTACTGTAATAGGTCTAAAGGAATGGTTCAACATGAAGTTAGATGCCAAAAAACATGTGTTAAAGCATCAGGTGAGGTTACACTGTTGGGTTCAACAACAGTGATCCCCACGACAGCCACTTGCATTAAGACCCTAAGGCAGTGGTTGGTGTTGTAATAAATAGTGTAATAACAAATTATAAAATGGCATAATAAAAAGAAAAATCACTTGTAAACCACTAAATTTTCGTTTGTGTCTAAAAGAAAAAATTTAATACAAGAAAAATTGGTGCACTTTCAGGCCACTTAATAAATCTAACATGAAGCCCATTCAGTGTCACAATTCCCTGATCACACATCGACACACACCGACACAAACACCTTGTACAATAGGAATAACTTTGATTTTCACAGTTCAAGTGTAGATATTCTCATTTACCAAGATTACCAAGATTACCAAGATTATAGAATGGGAATCTGGAAAGAGAAGGCAAACTATGCTCCCTTATAGTTTCAAACCAGTTCTGTCTAATCTTTCTTGGTGTAGTAACTTACAAAAACACCCCCTGTGTGTGTTCACTGATGCCGGGTGCCATCGTAGGTGACAATAAGTCTACTAGGGTGAGTGAATCGGTTATGATACCCACAGTAACATTGCTGTCTCACAGTCAGACGTCACCCAGGGACACTCCAGTTCACTGAGGTCAGTCCAGCTTGATCAAACCTCAAAACCAGCAGAGCGTGGTCCATTTTGCCATTGGGTTTCTCTCAGACACCTGGCTTGCCCTCTGATGCGGCAAGAGGCTTGTGTTTCCTCATGTACAGCTTAGCTGTTCACAACATGGAAGTCTCCAACAGGCTGTAACATGCAACTACTTCTCATAGAGATTCAATGTAATACTAAATTCTGTTATTTTGAAGCAGCCATGTTTTAGCATTTTCATCTACTTGCCTACTTTCTGACCATCTCCTCATTATACACATAAACACACACTTATACACAGATACAGACTTTTCTAGCACTTCACACACAAGTGCACTGCTGTTTAGGACAAGTGTGTGTGTGTGTGTGTGTGTGTGTGTGTGTGTGTGTGTGTGCACGGCACAGTCAATGCTCTAAATGTCACCATAGCTCAATTTCAATAGACTGGTAAGCTATCGATTGGCAGTAATTTATGGTTTGATGTGCCAAGATGAGCCGCCTAAGACAAGCTGTCCACTTCCCTTTTAAGAGCTCTATTAGAACTCACACTAAAGATGGTCCGCATGTGTGTCACTGAGAGCTAATTTACTTCTACCACAGACCATTTAGACCATTACTGAAATACACACAAGAACACAACGATGGAATGACACTTAATGCACACACATCTTACCCATCTCTACACCAGTCGATCATTTGCTATATTTCTCTCTCTCCATTCTTATATGTATCTCCTCTCACCATATCAGCCGGTCTCCAGTTGATTTATTTATGATACATGTTGAAGCTGCGGCTCCAGTTGCTCCAAGTGTGTTTCAAAGGAACATTTAATTTAACATCGAAAGTGAAAGAGGGAAATTAAATTGACCCTCTGTTAAATGAAAATGACACTTTTGTCCGGTCTATATATATAGAAGGTATTAGGGAACAGAGTTAAAAATGTTTTTCTATTGGAAAAAAAGACAAAACATCAAGATCACAAAATCATTTTATTATTGATTTCAACCACCACATGTCAGTTGTGGTACATTTCAACAGTGATTCTATGTGCTCACATTATAGATATATTCAAAAAAAAAAAACATTGCTGTAAGAAAGAAAATGGCTCACAAATTCACATATTATCAAAATCTGATTAAAATACCAAAAAAGTTTATATTTGCATTGAGTTGACTCTCTTTCATTCCATCTTTCTCTCCTCAGCTCCAACAGGACTGTCTCTCCCTCGATTATATCCAGTAAATGCAACAACCATTGAGATAGACTGGGACCCTCCAGCCCAACTCAATGGACCATCGCCACTGTATCAGGTCTGTCAGACTACAGGCTTACATATCATATTTATTCCTCTTCTTTTGTGTGTTTATGTTTTGGCAAGGGAATATGTATACCCACACACTGTTTTAGCCATTCAAGCAGCATGGCACAAGGGATGGCTCTTTCGGTCTGTTGGTCCGTCATTTTGGGTCAGACTGAAATATCTCAACAACTATCAGATGGATTGCCATGAAATTCATGGTTCCCAGAGGATGAATCCTAATGATTTTTGATGATCATCTGACTTTTTGTCTACCACTGTCATGAGGTTGACAATTATGCGTTTGAGAGAAATGTCTGAACAAAAGAGCAGATTTCTAATGAATTTGCCACACACTCTCCCCCTCAGTATTGTCACTGGTTTTTCATCTAGAAGGTCAAAATTCCAATTTTTCCCCATACTTTGATTTGATTTATGAATACCTGCTAAACCACCAAATTCAGCCTCAGCTGTTAGCAACTATGAAACGCAACTCAGATGGTGAACATGCTAAACATAAGCATGTAAGCATTTAGGTCAAAGCGCAACCTCTTAGTGTTCAGTTGTGAATGAATTTTTAGATTCTAAATCAAATGTATGATTTTCATAGATTTTCAATTCAAATCACATTTATGAGTTAATTATTTGAGTAATGTTGTTTTCCTAGGTTGAAAGGACAGACGTCTCTCTCTCTGACCCACAAGATCTTGTTGTCAGAGGAACCAGATTCCCAGGAAACAGTTTCTACCAGTTCCCCAGTGACACCCTTCCTGTTAACACTGACTTCACAGGTAAGTAGTAAAGTATATTTGTGTGTGTATAGAAAATGGACTGCATGTGCGTCTGCTTTGCTATATACTGTCCCTGAGAGTATGCACATGCACACATACAAGCCTATTTCTGTTGTTGACTGAACGCACTGCAGTCTCTGTCTTCTCGTGACATTCCTTTAGAATGACTTCCCCAGTCATCTTAAAGGACAATTATCTTTCTGTTTACCAGCATCATTAGAGGGTTGAGCTGCACAGCCAAACATGTTCTGCTTCATCTGAGAACATCACCCAGTCTGACGCTCATAATTAATGACTGCTGATACTAATCAGTGGGATTTGAGCGGGCAAAGCTCTTCAATGCCACTTGATATAACTTCACTGTCCTGCACAAACCTCGTATCACTAGTTATTTCTTTCTGTGTGGACACAATGGTTAAATTTAATAAAATAATAAAACTGTACTGTTAAATATGTAAAATTTATTTATTTCTGTGGGCAAGCCAGTTCTCTAAAATTGGTGACACATTCCTGACTTTGTGCAGATGAAAGTTTTCCTCTGAAATCCTTACATGGCTGTGATCAACCGTAATTGAGTCAACAAAGCTCTCAGTGTTGGTCACATTATCTTGTTCCATCAAAAAAAACCCACCCACAAAGTGCCAGTCCATGTAATGTACTGTTTACTTCGCATCTGAAATATTGAGAGCTCACAGCCCAAACAATATGTCTGTGTCCAAATACTGAAAGGAGCCAGCGGTGTGTGACCTTTTCCTGGCCTTTGAGATGGGCAGGGAGGAGAAGAGAGTTTAGCGGAAGAAGAAAGTTGAGGAAAAAAAGAGGAATAGGAATGACCGCTTTGTTTTGGGTTTTTTACTCTACCACAGCCAGTGTGCATTATAGATGGATTAACCACAGTTTTCATGCACACACACATGCATTTTTCACAGCCTCTGAGTGGTTATTAAAAATACTGTTTTCATAAAGGTATTTTTAAGGTTGCAAAGACATAGAGGAAGAATGAAAGGAGAGTATTTGGAGATGAAATCCATCTTATCAAATCACAGTAATAACCTAAAATGATCTGTGTATCAGAATAGAAATAAGTTTGATTTTGTGACTTTCCTGTGACTGTCTAGTAAATGTTAAGAAACCCTTCTGGTTCTTTTACTCTTTACCTTGACTCACAGTCCCAGTTCTTGTTCATTGCTCTCTCTAAAAACTGGTTTTTAAATCTTCCTTCAGCACAAAGATGAATACTACTGAATACCAATATCAGTAAACAGATGATGGTTTTAACTATTGAGGGGTGCCTCTCATCTCATCCACTCTCCTCCTTCATAAAGGGTAATGGATCATACAATCACTTTCAGAACGGATCTATTCTGGACCATGAACGTGTCGGCAGTCCTCAAACCATCGCCCTTTTACAACCATCAATACTAATAGCATCATCTACAGACAATTATTCCCATCGAAGCGCATGGAACAGCGAACAAATCAAAGCCAAATTGGATTATGAATGTAATGCAGTGTAATGCCCCCTCGAGAGTCAATTGATCACAGAGGAGAGACTTGTCAATCGTTGATGTCTTGTGGAAACCTAGCAACTCCAACAATGACAACTGCAAAATTTTTATATGAGTTGAATCTTTATGCAGTCTTTTGTCCAGTTTCATATTGCAACACCCCAAAATATTTCATTCAGATAGCATCACAGTACTGTTATTATGCGTCACATGGAAATCAGTTTTGAGTCTTAAGAAAACTTAACATAGGAGGTTTTCCCTTAGCTGTGGCATTGATGCTTCAGAGGATCTTGATGGGCTTTCTGTAGTGAACAGCAGATCATCATTTTTCTCCTTCAGCATTATGCACCATTCTAGAAATATTAATTTGTTGTTTCCATAAATGTGCATCCAAGTTCTTTTTGCAGGCTTTCTCATTTGCTAAACATGTGAATTAAGGGTACATCTTTGAGCATGAGCTGTATGTTAAATCTTAATTTAGGCGAAGATTTACCGTGCAAAATCACATGATATTTGCCCTTTCACCTGTAATTTTTATGGCCACTTTACTTGAATTATTTTTGGCCAAATAGGTTGTTTTCCATTGCAATTATTGGCATAGAAGACGATGTTTCCATAAATGATCAGGTCTGCTCATGTGTGATTAACGATGCTTCTTAATGCTGAATGAATTTAGGGCACTTCAGGTCAATATTTACCACACTGAATCTTACTTTAGATAAAACAGCATTATAACCATATGCAGTCATGCTGTGATTATAAATACCCCGTGAGTGCTTGTTTCCATAAATGCATGTTAGTCCATTCATCTTATCTGTAATGTGTATGTATGTTAAACCCTACAATGTGACTTACTACTCTCCTTGTTCATCTTTGAATTAAGGGCCCTGTGGAATATGATATTATTGGAGAATTTATTTAAATGGATTCTGGTTCAAAACAGATTTTATTTATTTATGTGTATATATATATATATATATATATATATATATATATATATATATATATATATATATATATAGATATATATATATATATAGATATATATATATATATATACACACACACATATATCTATATCTATATCTATATATATATATATATATATATATATAGATATAGATATACTCTCTCTCCTCATTTGTAATTCTTCGGTATTTGAGTCTGAAATGAGCTGATTGCAGTGAGGATGATAGCCTGCTCATATTTTCACTAATCCAGATGTATTTCTACAACTTACAATAAATGAAGAGAGATGAAACATCACAAATATAGTTTAGAAAAAAAAGAAGAAAAAAAATGAATGCAGGAACAAATAGACTTGGATAATTTCCAGATGCGTCTAATACAGTACATTGCTGCAGCACCACTGCAGCAACTGAGCAGGAAAGAGGGAAATGTTAAATGATACAAATTATTTTTCCTTAATTAATATGATTGATTGCCAGGCATTGACGTTGAGAGGAGAGGGGGAGAAATGTGTGAAGGGAAAGTTTGCACAGACATCATTAGTTTTTCCCCATTTAAAGATTAATCAGAAGAGGCTGGGCTCTTTAATTCTGTCATTTGTATATTTAATGGGCTGCTGCAGAATCTATGGGTGTAATTAGCTAGCTGCCGCGCTCTCATTAATACGCCAGGCTCTGATTAATGCCAGCACAGAGCTAACATGACTGGAGTTATTCAGGTTATGTTGTGTAGATGATTGCACACAACCTCCACTGTTTACTGAGACAGAGAGAGGAGAAACAGTACAATAACACATGAAACAATACTACCCGATAAAGAAGACGATACTTTAAACTGTTAATGGCTGAATATTACTACTTGTTAATGTTACATATTGTGGAATATAACAACAGTAACAACAGTATGAACAATAAACTCCATAAAAACAGTGCTCAGTAATTTTTAATTTACAAAACACTCAATTTAAACTATAATTCTCTCACTTAATAACTCCAGAGTTGATGGTGTGAGTATAATTGGTTTTATGAACTTGTAGGTCATAAACTGTATTCTTTACAGTACATTAAGAAATATATTACTCATGAAAAACTTTTACTTTTGACATAACAGCACTGTGAAACAACACAGGTTATGTTTATTAACGAAGCTCTCTGAAAGCATTTCTTTTTCATACTTTTCATATTTGGGTCAGAATAGAAGCTGCCCTGACTCGATATTCTGCTTTACATACTGTAGATTACACCAGTCCAGGTAACCATCTCATGCCATTTTACAAATACTTTCCAAACAGAATTCACAGTTTGTTAAATCACAGATTATACATGCCGTGTTTTTGCATCACCGGCTGTCCAGCATGAAGATGGTGCTGTTGTTTAGTCGGTCTGTGGGTTGGTCAGAGAATCTTTTCAACACAATGGCCAGGTTAGGTTAGGATATTCATGGTCTCTGGCCAAAATGTCTACTGTTGCATAAGAAGTAACGAAACGAGCCAATTGTGAACACATTTATGCTCACCAGAAACTGGTCCTGTAATCATTAGACTGCTCAGTGCATTTATCCTCACATGTGGATGAACTCTTCATTTTGATAGACTCATGGGGTTCCTCTGGAGCAAGTTCAGGGACTTCTCCTTCCACTGCTGTTCTAAGAAAACCAACATTGTCAGTATGTTTATTTAAGTTTAACGATTGTGCTTTTTTTTTTTCTTTTTTTATAGTCATGTATTGCACAACTGTTTAACATTAAGCTTTCACATGTGTAGTACTTGTGAAGAATGAAAAAAATAGTTTGATGTTTTGGATGTTTTGTGCAGTTGCTATGTGTGTGGGTATGTGTAAGTGTGTGTGAGTGTGTGCGTTTGTGTGCGTGTGTGTGTGCTTGCATGTACTCTGCATGTGTAACAGAGACACCTGTCATGATGTGTGCTCAGGTTTGTTTGTTGATGGCTCCAAAGTGGTTGTCAGTGTGAAGTAGCACAAGTCCTGTGGGGAAATCCGAGGGAAGTAAAGCTGAGCACGAGCAGTGTCACTTAGATGCTGTACATTTGAACCAAACACCTTGGCTAAGCACATGTTTTTGCACCACGCAAATATACTGTATATTATATGCAAACACAACAGTTGTCTACTGTTACCTTACATGTATCACTTCCAGAAGTTACAACGTGAATAGTCGAAATGCTCAGCTCTTTTTAAGACAAGGATCAATACAGAACCTGCTGAATACATACATATATACAGATACATTAGTAGTCACAATGACCTGTCGTCATTGCAAATTAGGTCAGAAGGACTTTTTCAGCTATCCTTAACACCGTTACCACTGTTTGGCAACTCTGCGGCTTCACTCGGACCTCTTGAATAATTTATCCAAAGTGGTTTCCTTATAAACGGAGTATGTCATGAGGAAACTCTCATTCTTGAGCACTGGGTTCATCTTCAAATGGCCAAACAAGGCACAGTGCACTGGAGAAAGGTTTGCGATATTCCACATTTCTTTGTATAAAGATATGCCAGGATATAATGCTTGATTCAGCAGTTAATGTTCCTTAATGTTTTGTGTTGTAAAAAATGTATATGAACCCCTGTGTGTGTGCTTGGGTCCCATGGGCCTGTCCTCTGTGTACAGGGCTGGTCCAGAGTGTGTATGTACATGATAGAATATGTGCCTCCCACCTCCACTATAGAAAGCGCAGTTTGATGATACCTGCTGTCTGTTTTACAGTGGATAACTTTTTACACCAGAGATAGAGCGGTAAAACAGGGAGGGGAGTGGGACACATGGGAGAGAGCAAAGTTTGGAGGTAAAATGAAAATTGAAGATGCAAGGAGAGAAAACATATTCAGATGAGGCAATAGGTGGAGAGAAGGAGAATGAAAAGGTCACAAAAAAGGCCAGGAAGGTTAAAAGCTTACATAGGAAAGAAAGGAGGCAGAGATCAGCACAGAGAGAAGGTTAAAGGTGGATAATGTAATGTCAGGTGTCTGTCATGACTTCACTCATCTCTGGTGACAAGGTCATGAATGTAAACGACAGATGTCTGCTTGATGTACAGAATACAAGTTCAATGTAAAGAACATCTCTGTCTTACAGTTATAGTAGTACCACAGTTAGTGCAAAGTTTATTTCCACGTATACTGCCAAAATGGGACTATTTTAAGTGGACACTCTACATTCCTTTTTGTCAAAGGAGCTCTTGCATTTTTTCAAGGAAAATGATCCTTTCCTGTCATTCTGTCACTTGTGAAGTGTACTTAGTTTGTGTTAAATAAATCACTTCCCTGGACTGCAATGGAAATGGCAAATCTGTGAGGTGATTTTAACATCACCTACACTGATCCGTGATTTTAATCCTGTCTGTATAATTTTCCTCCTCCACCACAGTTACAATCACAGCCAAACTCATGGTCCTCTAATTTAAATCCCATATGGAGCGTTATTCTTGTATTTAAAGTAGGTCTCTTGAGTCCTTTTAATTTTTTTCACTTTTATTCTTGAAATTTGACTTTTCTGTAAACATGGATGAAGTCAAAAATGTTTTGCTAACACACGCATATTGGCCTATTTGGCAACCAGTTTGATGAAAGAAAAAATAAAAGCCATCAGGAGAGTGAGAGCTCATTAAATGGGCAGCTTCAGTGTTAATTGAATCATGAATTGGAATGATCCCATGTATGGCCAGTGACCGCTAGGGGCTTTCCAGAGGGGGATGTTTTACCACTGTCTTTTGTTAAGAGATGTTTTGATTTTTTTAAATAAGGTGGGAGACTCAGAAAAGCCCTAGCTATATAGGAGAGAGCACAAAGCATTGGAAATCAGTCGTTAACCAGTGCACTCAGTTTATTGTGTTTTTTGTGTGTGCACAATAAACTTCTGAACTTCATTTTTAAGACTTCAGCAACTCCATCCAAGGTGTTTTTGACAGTGCTGGCAACAAGGTTTAGTACTTTTTTCTCCAATATACTTTAGGCACTAGTCTTCAGTTTTGAGATAATTTAATGTAACCTGAGGATAATTGTTGAGGCAAGTGATATAATGATATCTTTAGGAAGTTTAAGTTATTGTGAATTATATTAATAATTGTTTTATATATGTGTCAAAATATGACTGAGTTATGACTCTCAGAAGGAGAGTAGTTTTTTAATCAAATTAATTTCACACCACGCTCCTCTGCTTCAGCACTCTCTCACTTCTCTTGGCAGATGTTTGGCTTTTTCTTTTGGCTTTGTCCTGTGCAGTGTCCATGTCTAGTCCATACCATTTATAATGTAGCTTCCTGATGATTAAAATACAGTAATGCAAATAAAAAATACAACAACAAGAAATACAGTGACAAATAGTTAAAATACTGAGGAATACAGTGAATATTTAATTTGCCATCTCCATTTAATGTTAATCCTATCTAAATGGGGATTTAGACCCTCTTATATGTGTTGTGCCTACATTGAAGTTGGCATCCATACTGGGATCAGTCACCCAAATATGGACCTTTGACTCATGTAGCTGCACTAGGGTGGTTGCCAGCACTTACTGTGTCACTGTTTAAAGACCTGCAGGCTATAAATGAAGGAGGATCGGCCACATCCCCCTGAATTTGGCAACTTTTTAGTAGAATTCTTTAATAAGATTTGGAGATTTGTGGCTACATACATAACATTGACTTGACAATTGCAAGTTGCTATATTTTATGGTACATCAACACCAAGCATGGCAACTGATCCAGTCAGAGAAAATAAATAGACCAAAGGTAACAACACAGAAAAGGTATTTTTCATCCAAAATGGTGTGAAAACTGTGAGCTCTGAAATGACTAATCTGTATTCATCTTGAGCTCACCATGTAACTGTTTGACTTCTCTCCATGTTAAGTGAATTCACACACTAATTATTTTGCTAACACCGGCTTCTGATGAACCCTGGACTGCTTCCATTCAACTCCTCAGATCTTCCCACACTTCTGTTCCCTTCAGAGATAGACGGAGTGGAGGAAACGCACACACACACACACACATAAGATCACATTCACTGTGTCGCTATGTGGATCTAGTAGTGGATTAAGATCCAATCTCTGATCTATAGTAACATGACAAGACGGCACGCTGGATGAATTCTGTGTGTGTCTGTGCGCACGTGTGTGTGTGTGTGTTAGAGGTCCTGCTGGTCTAAGAACCAATAAGTTTCCCACATTGGAGAATCTTTGATTCAAAGTATGCATTAATAAACGAAGCACCCCACCATTTACACCAGAGACAGGACAGCTGTGTTGGAATGATAGTAGTAGGAGTAGTGTGACTGTGCTGAGAGAAATGTAGTAGGAGAACTGGATTATGTTAAATTTGAGATTTTTAAATATTTTGAATGTTCCCTTGTGATTTTTCGAAAGTTAGCCGCCAACCTTCATATAGAAAAGTGTTGTTGATTTAAAGGGAAACTTCAATGGGCTTTAACAGCATTGGTGTAAAGAAAAATGGATCAGGGAAGTTTCATTTCTGTTTTGTTAACGGTTCCATTTATTTGTTTTCCTAAAATTGTATCTTAAGGAGACCCTACTCAGTCTTTTAATTACATTATATTACCAATCATATAAAATGGAATATTATGGCTTTGTGAGATAAAAAAAGAGATTACAAGGGAGAGCTGGGAAGTGTTGAATAGGTCTGTCTCCCCAGACTAGTGTGAAATTCAGATTTAGTATCTCACTGGGAAGATTATCCCAGATGGTTGGATTATAGTGGAAATCCAGTCAGTTGGTACAGTGGGGAAACACTGAACTTAATGGAGATATAAAAAGGAATATGTTAATTTCTTTTTTATATTTGTAACCAAACATATATACCTGTCTTAAAAATGTTAATGGAGCAATAAGGTCTAACATGAAAACTCTGTTTATGTTGTGGATATAACTGAGGGCTCTGGTCCCTGTGCTTCAGTGTTAAAAGTGTTAAATCACAGTCTAAAGGGTCCAGCACTGTTTTAAAGTTGATTTAAAAAAAAGTCTTAAAGGGGTATTACATGCATTACTTTGTGCATGTTCCTCAGTCTCTTTAGATTCTATATGAATTGTTTTATAACAACATGTCAAAATCTGACATATACTAAAAGCACTGTTATATTTCTCATTTTGATTGTTTGATTTGCCTCTCTCTCTCTCTCTGTTGTTCTTGATTTTACTTTCTATCAGGTGTTGAGTTGAGTTTCAAGACTCGGTCTCCAGATGGCCTGCTGCTCTGTGCCTTCTCTCCAGGAAATCAAGAAGAGTTTGTGGCTATTCAAATAAAAAATGGGCCCTTACTTTTTGTTTGACCCCAGGTATGTAAGTTTTTTTTTCTTACTTTTTGTTTAAGATGTCCCACAGGTATGTAAGTTTTTTTTTCTTACACTTTTTAAGAATGTCAGCACAGAGAACTGATATTTCAAGATGATATCCGTAAATATAAAGTAAAGCACTAAAGCAGCCTCAACATTAACAACAACCAGCTGGCATTTCTTTTTAAAAAGTGGAATTAATTTTTTTTTTACTTTAACTAAGTTTGAGTATTAGTTTTTATATGTTTTGTTGGGGGACTTGCAAATTGTGTCTGCTTCCATTTATCTGAAGGCATCTCAATCTAGTTTGACTACCATTAATTAAAGGCACCTGTAATTTGCTCTCCACAGCTTTGTATTTCACAGAAAAACACACCAAAATTTTGAGTGTACTGCTGCTTTTACTGCAGTTGCCATTTAATCCATTTAGTTTGTTTTGTTTTGTTTTGTTTCCACATTACCTCATTTGTTTTTGTCTCTTGCTTTTTTATTTTACTCTGCTCACTTTACTTACTTGCTCACCTTCACCTGTCTTTTTCTCTTTTTTCTTCTAATCCACCTCTATCTTCCTGTCTTCTCTCTTTTCCTTCCCCTCTTTCTCTCGCTCTCTCTTTCTCTCGCCCATTTTCTCTCTCACTTGCTCTCATCTAATAAATGTGATCTGTAGCCCCTCATTGGTTTCTGTCAGGGAGACAGGGAGAGGGGAAAAAACTTTGAAAGTGTGTCAACGTTTGAATTGGACTGCAATTAACTCATTCCCTGCAGTCACCACGCTGGGTGAATACCAATTGCAAGCTAATTAAGCTTTGCACCCTTGCACACACACACACACACACACACACACACACACACACACACACACACATACACAGCCCTGCTTCCCTTATCCAGTCATACAGACACATGTAGAGGGGTTAAAGAGTCAACGACTTCGATGATGAAAGTGATGATGGGAGATGATTACACATACTTCCATGAGGCCACCAACTAATTACACACTCAAACAAACACACACATGCACACTTACACTCCCCTTCCTCATTACTATCACTATCCAATACTTGTTATCAAAAAGACTCCATCAAAATGTTACCATGGGATGTATCTGTGTGTGCAGACTTGTTGACTTGCAGTGTTAATGTGTGTCTCTTTGGTTATGTGTACTGCTGGATGTGCGATGTGCAGTGTATGCATGTCTTTTCCAACTGGGTTGATTCCTTTGTTTAGGCTAGTTTGGGGTAATTAACAGTGGGAGTGGTGTCACGGCTTATTAGTGTTCCCCTAGATACATATAGCTGGGCCCATTACTTCCCCCTATTAGCCTGTTGAGCTAGCCTAATGGGATTACTAGTGCGGGGGGAGTAATTTAGCATGACACAGGAAAGTGATATGCTCATAAATATGTGCACATGTGAGCTGCCACACACACACACGCAACGTACGCTGAAGCACATGAGCACTCAAAAACATTCCTCTTCACGTGTGGAAGACATAGACCCACACACACACACACACACAAGGATTGCTCTCTGATTATGTAGGTGAGTAGTGTTTTATGGACCACTGGTCATCTCTGGATACAGAGGTGTATGTTTCTACAGTGTATGTGTCACTCACAGACTAGTTAGATGTCACTGTCTCTGTTTAAAGCATTTGCAAGCATATGTGTATTGTGTTTGTGGAAAACACATGAAATTGTTTATTCTAACAACCATGCATCTTGATTCTCTCTTAGCACTGGTGTTAGTAAAAAGCTGTAAAGATGCTAAACGTGTATACATAAAAATAATATGAAAATGAACCAGAGCAGTGCAGTGGTGTTCCATAAATGTGCATATGCTGAAATAAAACTCACAAGATGACTCTGTCCTTTAGGATGCTACATTTCTGGGGTTTTTTTTATTATTAAAGGGATTCCTATTTGCTTCATGCTCACTTACTCAGCTCTTTCGGAGCTCAGCAGAAGGAGTACACCACCAGTGTACCACTTCAATCGTCTCTCTCTCTTTAACTCTCTTAAAAACATGCACTTTTGTTCATTCTATTTGTCCCTGCATACATGTCTATAGTAGATATTCACAAACATAATAACACACACAGATATGCTCACATTCTATAACCAGTTGCCAGCTATAGCCCTGGTGGCTGCACTTTGAATAAGTGCTATTTATTTTGTGTGTGTGCGTGTGTGTGTGTGTCCATCAGCTTCCAGTATCTCATACAGTGGGTACGGAAAGTATTCAGACCCCTTTAAATTTTTCACTCCTTTGTTTCATTGCAGCCATTTGCTAAAATCGAAAAAGTTCATTTTATTTCTCATTAATTTACACTCAGCACCCCATCTTGACAGAATAAACCAGAAATGTAGAAATTTTTGCAAATTTATTAAAAAAGAAAAACTGAAATATCACATGGTCATAAGTATTCAGACCCTTTGCTGTGACACTCATATTTAACTCACATGCTGTCCATTTCTTCTGATCCCCCTTGAGATGGTTCTACTCCTTCATTGGAGTCCAGCTGTGTTTAATTAAACTGATTCGACTTGATTAGGAAAGGCACACACCTGTCTATATAAGACCTTACAGCTCACAGTGCATGTCAGAGCAAATGAGAATCATGAGGTCGAAGGAACTGCCCAAGGAGCTTAGAGACAGGATTGTGGCAAGGCACAGATCTGGCCAAGGTTACAAAAGAATTTCTGCAGCACTCAAGGTTCCTAAGAGCACAGTGGCCTCCATAATCCTTAAATGGAAGAAGTTTGGGATGACCAGAACTCTTCCTAGACCTGGCCGTCCAGCCAAACTGAGCAATCGTGGGAGAAGAGCCTTGGTGAGAGGGGTAAAGAAGAACCCAAAGATCACTGTGGCTGAGCTCCAGAGATGCAGTAGGGAGATGGGAGAAAGTTCCACAAAGTCAACTATCACTGCAGCCCTCCACCAGTCGGGGCTTTATGGCAGAGTGGCCCGACGGAAGCCTCTCCTCAGTGCAAGACATATGAAAGCCTGGCCGCATAGAGTTTGCCAAAAAACACATGAAGGACTCCCAGACTATGAGAAATAAGATTCTCTGGTCTGATGAGACCTAAGATTGAACTTTTTGGCGTTAATTCTAAGCGGTATGTGTGGAGAAAACCAGGCACTGCTCATCACCTGCCCAATACAATCCCAACAGTGAAACATGGTGGTGGCAGCATCATGCTATGGGGTGTTTTTCAGCTGCAGGGACAGGACGACTGGTTGCAATTGAAGGAAAGATGAATGCAGCATGAATTCATCAATGAATGAATTCATCAATGAATGAATGTACAGAGAGATCCTGGAAGAAAACCTCTTCCAGAGTGCTCAGGACCTCAGGCTGGGCCGAAGGTTCACCTTCCAACAAGACAATGACCCTAAGCACACAGCTAAAATAACAAAGGAGTTGGCTTCGGAACAACTCTGTGACCATTCTTGACTGGCCCAGCCAGAGCCCTGACCTAAACCCAATTGAGCATCTCTGGAGAGACCTGAAAATGGCTGTCCACCAACGTTCACCATCCAACCTGACGGAACTGGAGAGGATCTGCAAGGAAGAATGACAAATCCAGGTGTGAAAAACCTGTTGCATCATTCCAAAGAAGACTCATGGCTGTACTAGGTCAAAAGGGTGCCTCTACTCAATACTGAGCAAAGGGTCTGAATACTAATGACCATGTGATATATCAGTTTTTCTTTTTTTTAAATTTGCTAATAAATTTTGCAAAAATTTCTACATTTCTTTGTTTTTTTTTCTGTCAAGATGGGGTGCTGAGTGTACATTAACTTTATTGATTTTAGCAAATGGCTGCAATGAAACAAAGAGTGAAAAATTTAAAGGGGTCTGAATACTTTCCGTACCTACTGTAGTTTATATTAAAGAGATTGAACATTCTCACTCAAAAGCAAACACACCTCAGTTGATTGCTGTACAACTCAAGTACAGGCTACAGGGACGACTCCACCATGAGTCTTTGCTAAAGCGAGGTGTGTGTTTCGTCCAACCATTTACTCTTTATGCACATCATGAGTGTCATGGCTTTAGCTGATTCTCTGATATGTGGCCTGACAAAATGAAAGTGACTCCTTTGTATCCATTTAATAGTGTGTGTGTGTGTGTGAGAGAGAGAGAGAAAGAAACATAAATGAGAGTAAATGAGAAGTGGTATGTACTAAATGCCTTGCTTAAGGACACCTCAGTACTAGTTTCTGGGGAGGAGTGTCATGAATCCAATGCCAATGTCTAGCAGGCAGGGGATTCAAAGGGATGTGTTTGTGTGTGTGTTAAAGAGAGAGAGAGAGAGCGAGAGAGAGACTCCTCCCATGTTGTCTTGTTAAGTAGAGCTGTCTAGCAATGGTAGTAAAGATGTCAGAGACTGATATACTCTGGCATTCATACATTTATTGATCTCATCATTAAATCTTCATCACTGTGTGTGTGCCTGTGTGTGGATTTCCATTGTTTGTTTGAGTGTCCAGGCACCCGTTACTCCCATTTTACTACATTACTCTTTGCCTACTTGCTAAAAGCTGATCACAACAATGATGTCATACTTAATAGGTAGCAAAAAGCCCCGTAACAACACTTTGATGATTATATGTGCATGTTCGTGTCCTTTTGAGGGTGGCGTGTGTGTGTGTGTGATGTGTGTGATGTGTGTCATCGATCCTTAATGTGTAACCTTGTTCGCACGACACAGGGATAAAGAAGCGATAATTTAAAATGTTACAAAGTGAGCATGTTTGATTGCACTATGATTTGATGTGTAGCCTCTTTTGAGCCAGAGGTCATAGATTTACTTAAGCGATTACTGTAAGACATATTTGCGAGACCTCTGGCCAGAGTAAGGAAACAGGTATAAGTCAACTGGATGTGTTCACGACACCATTCGTGTATATGTGTTTAAATTCTTGCCTTAATGGTGTGTTTATATGTGTGTAGGGCTCAGCAGTGGCTGTGAGTGTGCAGGATGATGGAGGGCACCGCTATGATGATGGACAATGGCACAGCATCATAGCAACAAGGCGAGGGGCCGTGGGAACAATCGTTGTAAACAATCAATACCGAGGTAACTCCTCTCATATTCATACTGACCACTGTTTGTATCGGCTCAGTGTGTGGGTGTGTGAGCACAAATGCATGTGTATTTATGCTCGTCCATACATGCTTGGATGTACACACGTGTTTGGATGTGAATAGTGCAAGACTGACAAGTAACCAAGCGTGTATGGGTGTTTCTACTGTATGTGTGTAAATCCCCCAGCTCTGCATGAAAGTATTAGCCAGGTTAATCCCATCCACTCTGTGTCTGATGAGAAAAATACTGATTCACACACACAGAAACACACTTATGTTCCTCAGTTGTTCTCAAATATGTTACTCATTTTCTTTCTTTTTGGGTAAATCTGGACTAGAAACTGACTGAGCGTCACCCTTATCTCACCTTGGCTCACCCCTCTCTCTCTTTCTCTTTATCTATCTTATATTGTCCTTCCCTTTATTCTAACAATATATTGCATCCTCTTTTTCTCCCTAAATGCGAATGCTTTACTCTCATCCCCCCTTAATTCCATGCTTTTGCCTCGCTCTACCACATTTATGTTTAACACGACCATCCTACCTACACCACCACCAGGAAGTGAATCAGCGTCCAGCGGCAGTACCATTATTGGTGAAAACACAGGGGTGTTCATTGGAGGGCTGCCTGACAACTTTACTTTGCTAAGAGATGATTCAGGTAAGTCCACCAGTACCCACTATTTTTAATTACTATTGTTTATCATTTCTAACATTAACATTTGAATGGATTTGATACATTTGGCCCTCTGAACATGGCTTTTCTTTTTATATACTTTGTTAATATGCTAAGGAAGATGTTTTGTCATAATTTTCTCTACTCCTCTTCATTAGGCAGGTAGTGCTACAGCCATGGATTACATGGCAGTTTAAGTATAATTTAAGAACATTTGTAAATGTTTTAAAGTCTCCTGTTTTAGGTGAAGACTCGCTACCAACTTACTGCTTTCATACAATTTCATAACTCTCAAATTCAGGCACTGATATTCAGTAACTCTTGGTCATCCTTATGATAAGCACTGGATGGCAACCTCTCCTGATATCTTAAAATCAAATGTTTGAACTTAAACTCTAAAAATGAAATTAATTAAACTTAAAGTCTATTATTTTTAGGTAGTTTGGAAGCACAGAGCAAACATTTTTCACAACAACGTATTTATACAGGTATTTATTTGTATCTGCCTCACCAGGTGATGCCGGCCTTGTGCGGCAGGGTTTCTCTGGTTGCCTCAGAGACGTGAGATTTAAGATGACTGACAGCCCCTCAGAGGAATGGAAATCACTGGACTGGGCAAAAGCCACAGAGAAGGTGGCAGTGTATGAAAGCTGGGAGGGATGCCCGGTTCAAACTGTGGACGGAGCCCATTTTCTGGGTCATGGTAAGAACTTTTGTTCTTGATTGTAAATGGTTGTGACTTTGTGTCAATTTATTTATTTATTTTTTTCACAATGACAATTCACACTGGCATTACTACATGCTACAAAGTGTATGCCCATTAAGGGTGAATTGATTGAGTACACTGCAGCACAATACTTCATACTGCAGTACAGAAACGTGACAATATCCAAAAGGCTGTCTGCATTGTTCAGAAAAGCTCTGTGGAGTGTCTTTTTTTCCATAAACATGCTGTGTTCAGAGACCATTTCAAGTCAATTTTTAGTGCCTGTATTGCACTGGCACCACTGTATATCTTAATAAGATGCTTACTGCTGATGTTAGTGATAATGAGGTTGTTCTTTCATGTTGATAAATATGATGATGATAAGTTAATTGGTCTCTGTGTGAAAGATCAGGTTCATCAGTGTACATTTCCTCCATTATTGCTTTGTAAATGGGCCTACTAATCCAGTCAGTTATTCGTTTGTCAGTTTTAAATATACGACAAAACATTTTAACTCCAAACATGTTGCACCTTTCAAGTGTGAATCAAACCTCATTTGCATATAAACGAGTATAGTGTGTCTTTACATGTACCTAGTGGGATAAATGAAGTTACTTTATGTCTTAAGCCCTTAGTCTTGTGATAAAATGACATGTTGGCTATGATTTCCCCTTTTTTTTTCAGGTTACTTGGAGCTGGGCCAAGATGTATTCAGAGGAGGACAGGACTTTGACTTGTCTATGGATTTCAGAACAGACCAGCTCAATGCACTTTTGCTCTTTACTTACAACACACAATCCGAAGACTACATGCTGGTAAGAAGCACAGACACATTTAAAATTAGTGTTTAAATACTGAAAATACTCCTACTAAGAGAAATACATGACAAAGCATTGGCGTGCAGTATTTTGTTTACCGGTGTGTCTTTTCAGGTGGAGCTGGAAGCCGGCCTTCTGTCCTTCGTTTTGGCCTCTGAAGGTCACGTGACTGAACTAAGTATGTGGGTGGGGCTGAGCTACTGCGATGGAGACTGGAAACAGCTTTTATTGGCAAAACGTGGCTTGCTCATCTCTGCCGAGGTCGATGACTGGGCAGAAGAGGCGCTCGGAGCGGGAGGAGGAGTGAGGCTTAGAGTTGATTCGCCGTTATACCTGGGGGGCGTGCCCACAGAGCTCGCACATCCTGCTCTGGACAGCCGAAGTCACAAACACGGTGAGATATATATATATATATAAATATCAATTGTAATGTGAACTCTCATCTGTCTGGTCTTAGCTGTGTTAAATAAGCAACCCAGGAGCCTTAGTGGTTATACTGGAATTTGACTGTATTTGTATTAAATAAAAGTTTAAAAGCATGGCAAATTTAACTTAATTTCAAATAATTCAAATAATGGCTTAATGATAAGAGTTATAGTTTATAAGGCATATGAGCGTATGAGCGTAAAACCTGTAAATACGAGAGCGGAGGATGATAGTGCTTATTTAAACGAAAAAGTCAAATGGAGACGAGCATGTAACCATCTCACATTCTCCCTCTTATTCTACTCTGTTCTCGTCTCCTCTTTTCTCTTCTCCTTCTTTTCCTTTTATTCTCCTTCACCTATTTCTTTCTGTTCTGCCTTCCTCTTTCACAGGCCTAGGAGGTTGCATAAGAGGCCTTACCATACGAAGTGATGGAACAAACCCTCCTGTCAGTCAAAGTGTTAATCTCTCTGCCGCCACTCGCCGCTCAGTTAGAGTCTACTTAGACGGCTGTCCCATCAGTGAAAGCCGGTACAACTGCAGAGGAAATGATTCAGTGTTGGTGTATAGTGGGAGGAAGACACAAGCCACAGATTACAGTCTTCAGCCTTTTACTGGTAACCATGCACAGTATGCAAATACGTAGCTGCACTAACACAGAGACAGCACTCACCCGAATAGAACCTGAACTTAGACATCAAAAGACATCAAACAAACAATACAAAGAACAACATGTTGATATGTTTCTGTTGCAACAGCCAATTAAAATGCGTAATTCCATCAAAGGAGCACACAAGTCCATTTGCAATCAGCAATCAAGCTTATTACTGAAGGACAATTAAAAATAAAGATTATAAAAGTAGAATTCTAATAGGGAGGTTCCTTGTGCACCACGTCATATTGAAAATATTTAGATTGCGACACAAAAACAATCTCTACCCATCAGCCACTTCTTCACATTGTGAAGGGAGTGCCACGCTGACATTGTCATCCCACAACTCGGGGCCATTTCAGATGATAAGAAACTGGTAAGCAAAAAACATAATTTCAGCTGTGTGGGCACACTTTGGCTTCTGTCAACACAATATAGGTCAAAACGAAATCCAAATGTAAACACTGCCGCTAATAGTCGAGTTGTGCAGCTCTGTGGGAAGCACACAGGGAATAGTGACACAGAGGTTAGCCCTGAAGTTAGCAACAACTTGGAGCAGTTGGAGTTGGTTTTGTGTTTGTTTAAGATTTAATAAGAAGTTCACTATGAGGACAGAGAATCTTGTGTACCAGTTTAAGATATTGTTTATTAATCGTTATGAGGTAAATGTGACTATTAATCATGATACTAATCATACAGAGATCAGCATGTGATTAATCTTTTTTGTTCATGCTTTTTGAATACCTTTTGTCTTAATGTAAGAAATATTTATCTCCTCTGAACCCTATGTGCCCCAAACCCCTTCCCCTTCTCCTCCACACACACACACACACACACACACACCTATCAAGAGTACTTGTACAGGTTTGTGGCCTTGGCTTCTGGAGGTTGGGCAGCAGGACCTTGGCAGAGAGGACGCAGCCGAAGCAAAGGTAAAACCTCTCTTATCTCTCTGGGGGTAGTTGATGTCAGATTTAAGTTTACAGCCAGATATGATGATGATGATGATGATGATGATGATGACATCATAGCAGTAATACACAGTAATACACTCACACGTACGTCCTCACACACTCGTATGCGCACAACTGCAGCACACAGGCAGAGCAGACTTTGTACACAGAATCAGCTACAGTATCATTGTTTTTTCTATCTAACCTCTATCTGATACACTCCAATAGTATGAGAGAACAATGTGTTATTCCAAAGTCTCAAGTATTAGTAAGGTGTGTGTTTGTGAGTGTGTGTGCCCCCTTCTTTACATGGATGTTTGTAAATGAAATGCCAGGACAGATTACACAGCCCATCAATAAAGTACTGACTGAAACTGAAAAATCTCAGATGTATTTTGGCACATTCGACAAGGAGTAAATAGTCCCTTCAGTTGACTTTGTTCTACAGTGTTTCTCTTTGTTCGTAAGAGATTTTCTAAGTCCAGCATCTGAGACTTATCCAAAGCCACTGATATTACATGTGTCTGGTGGTATGAGAGATTGATAAGGCCTCTATAAAGGGCATCCCAGTAAAAGGCTGTTAACCCAGAATGGCCTGTGTGGTCCCTTGTGCAATATAAAGCCGCTCGTTAGTAGTGAACGATACACTGGTAGGTCTCACCATGCTATGACCAGCGAGAGGAATGAAGGAGAGGAAGGGAGGAAGTGCTAAAAACATTAGGAACTGGGGGGGAAAAGAAGCAGATGGAGGGCAAGGACTCAGAGGGGAGGAGGGAGCAAGGAGGCGGTAGAAAGAGTCGGAAAAGGGGAGGAAAGAGAAAGACGAACAGCAAGATTGGAGGAGGTTGGGGGAGATGAGGAACGATGCAAGATGAGTAGGCAGTAGAAGGAGAAAGAAAAGGATTGATAAAATCAGGAAGGTGCAAGCATAGCTGAAATGGGACGGGAGTTGTAAAGAAAAAGAAGTTAAGGACCATCAGAAGAAAAACAAAGGGTTGCAGTGGTAGAGCATAAAGCAGCTCCTCAGCGATGCACTATTTTGTAACTTTATGTACTGTACATTCATGAGCAAAACCAAAAAGGGCAGCAGACTGGCATGAGTGAGATTAAGCAGATGAAAGATGTGCAGAATATACATTTGTAAGCACTGTAAGCATACAATTTGAAAACTGTTTGTTCGACAAAGATATCTGGTTTATAATCCCACTTTTTTTTTATCATTTTAAGAGCCAACAGCCAGCTTCTACTCTTGGGCTAAGGCCAGCATAAGGGAGGGAGGGGACAAATGAAAAGAAAGATAGAAGGATGGATGGAGACAGAAAATGAGGGTGCTTGTGAGGCAGTGAGAGAGAGAGAAAGAAGGAAAGGAGGGAGGGTGGAAAGCAGCTGGACCATCCTGAACCACTGAAGGTGTCAGAAAGAGAAAGAAGGGGAGTGCTCTAGAGAAGGAGGGAGGCTGATTGCTGTGAAATATGACCCAGAATGAATGGCTGGCTGTATTAAATCAGTGCTGAAAAAGTTACTACTCTCATAAATACTATTTATGCTAATGGTGAGGTGTGATTTACTGGGCCTATTAAAACACAGAGAGATGAGGGGCTGCTTTTTCTTTAACCTCATGTGCTCTCAACCTGTTGTTTTGCTTGTTTTGTTTTAGATTTTCCTTTTTTTGCTTTTATGTTATATCTGTCTTTTGACATATATCCTTCCTGTTCTGGTTTCTTTAGTATATTTTTCTTTCTTTGGTTGTTTTGTCTGTATTATGTATTGCTCAGTTTAACTGTAGTATGCAGTTGTATTATCTATATATTTATTGCGGCTCATTCTTACTTATATCTTTCTTGATCCACAGTATTGTTCTGTTGATAGTATCCACTCAAGTTGCCTTCTCTCTCTCTCTCTCTCTCTCTCTCTCTCTCTCTCTCTCTCTTCTCTTGGTCTAGTACCCAGGTCTGTTCTACCTCCTACCTCAGTGCAGAGCTTGAATGGCTTCAGTGCCGTGTTGAGCTGGGTGCCACCCACCGGCAACATTAGAGGGCTCATTGACAGATATGAGTTGAAGGCCTACAGTAGAGACCAGCCAGAAGCACCACCTATCAAAGCCGTGTACCTGGCTAATGGAAATTTCTCAGGTATAACACACACAAACCTTTCATGCAGTTTATATATTAGAAAAACGCTTTCAGCTCAGATGCTTCTGCCTTGCAGCCTCACCACAGGAGATGACATTTTGTTTTTCTGCAAAACAAAAAGCATCACTGACAAACACCACAAGAAGCATCATGTGAAAAGCATCATGTCATAAATTTAACTTAACTTGCAGCCATTGTCCCATTAAACTTGTCTTGGCGTGTTCTTCTAAGACCTTATGAGGGCATTTTTACCATCACTGATAACACATTCACACCGCCTTTTTCACTCACTTTCCTTCTGTCTTTCATACAAACACACGTACACACACCCTGTCCCAGGCAACCCTGTTAATGTCTCCTTGGCAAGTCCCCATCTTTAGGAGACTGTCTCCATTTGGAACAAGACACTCAGGACTACCCCAATGATGTCATACCCTGGCATTGCTCCTTTTTTCTCTCTCTCTGTTGCTCACTTTTCGATCTTCCCTCACTTCATCTTTTATGATGATGATGATGTCTGCGTCCGCTGCTGCTATTCGTCCCTCCTCTCATCCACTCTTCCATGTCTCCAGGCAAATATGAAGATGAGCTCTCTGTCTCCGTCTTTCTCAGTGTCTCTCTCGCTGCTCCCCGTTCCCTCCCTCTCTCTTTGCCAGACATTAAGTTCACCGTGATAAGGCTTCTTGTTAATTTATGATGGCCTCGACACCTGACTGCAGAATTACACCAACGGCTAAAAAACACAGAAAGCAAATGAGGGTGTAATGGCAGCGGAGTGGGGCCCTGGCCCCTAATTGAATTAAAAGACATGGGTAACAGAGAGAGAGAGAGAGACAGAAAAGATGAAAGAGAGGAGAGAGAGAGAGAGGGAGGAAGAAAGAGAGAGAGAAAAAAAAGAAAGACAAGAACCAGGTGACTGGACACAGAGTGGGGAGAGTTAGAGGGGCTGGAAGAGAAAAGGGGGGATGTAAAAGAGTGACTTAGGAAATACAGAGAGGAGTGGAGAGGGCAGAGACGGCGAGGACAAAAAACATCAGAGAGAGACGACTGAAGCTTTACAATTAGAATAGACTCTAGTTGTTTGCCAAACGCAGCAAGTTTGCTTAGCAACAGTGGCACATGAGAACAAGTAAAGCATTTAAATTGCACTATTGAAGAGCGCTGATACATATTCCAGTGACAACAGGTTACATTATAAGGCACTTAGCCAGGTAAGGCAGAGTTGGCACAAAGGAGAGTTAAAGGATAGGTTTACATGTTTTCAAGCCAATCTTAAAACTGTATGCCTTTATGTTCCTCACAAAAATGCATTCTTAGGTTCAGCTCAAGCTAATATGAGGCTTCAGCAGTTAGCAAAGTCAAGTGTTTGTCTTCCAACGTTACAGTGTGTTTTGCATAAAGGTCTGTCTATCTGTGGTCTTTCTGTCTGTGTTCCCTCCCTCTCACATGTTCACGCTCTCCTCCTCTCCAGGTGTGCTGGCGGGCCTCACTCCATCCACTCGATACATTATCACTGTAAGCGCCTGTAGTCCTGTAGGCTGCACAGAAAGTCTTCATAATGACAATGGTGATGATAATTATTTGAGATCGAGCCTCACAACCCCAGAGGAAGGTAAGGCTGTAAAGCACAGCCGTGGAAAGAACTTCTTCTCTTCTTCTCTCTTTATCCCTGACCAGTAGCGTTAATTTTTAACTGTTTCCCCATCTGGACACACACAGACCCTTCTAAACATACTCAGACACTCTTGTCCCGTCTTGATGATGGAGATTTGGAGCTCTTAAGAAGAGAGAAGAGTAGAGGCAGGACATGAAAGAGTCAGAATTAAATATACAGGAGAAGGAAAGGGAGAAGAAGAAGTAAAATAGCTGGATATGGCAAGACACAGAGTGGTAAAAGAATGAAAAACATTGCAACTGAGTGAAAGGCAGATAGCACGGAGTAAGATTTTTCTTATCTGGGAGGTCATGGAGGGGAGATTATGTGTATAAGGAAAAAGGAAGTGGGAGAGGAAAAAAGAGAGATTTTTCTTCATATGTTAGTCGCGCTACATTAATCTGTGTTGGACTAACTGGCCTTGTTGGGGAGATAATGTGACGGCAGGGGTCAGTGCAGAGACAGCAAAAATCAATCTGAAGTAAAAGAAAAAAAATACAGATTACAGTATTGATTCTCACTGAGCGCAGAGTTAAGACACTGAACCACGTTACAAAGACTGGAGACAGAACTTATTTATAACTCTGTTTTGCCAAAATCTATTTTTCAAACACACAAAACCTCATATGGATATTTTTTACTCACTTCTCTGAGAGCACAGGTACTTTTTTACCTTCTTCACTAGATCACAGAACATCATAAATCTGCCTCTTCTTTTTCTCCATTTTCTGTACTATTTTCAACAGTAACCCCAAAACTATATTAAATTACCTTTTTTTTTTTTAGAACATATAAAGCATTTTATAGTCCACCTGATGTTAGAGAATGTATGTAGTATGAAACTGTAGTTTATTTTATTCTGTTTATTTTGTGTTTTAATATACACATAATACTTTACAGTGAAAAATAAATAGTTAAAAAATGTGTTAGAAACAAGAATAAATGATGTGTCAGTTCTTCCACTTGTGTATACCTACCAGTAAATCTGTGGTAACACACGCTTTATAAACAAATATTTAAATTTTCCTTTCAGCTCCAGATGCTCTGTCTCCTCCAGCTGCAGTGTCGTCCCCCACATCTCTCTGTTTGACTTGGGAACCTCCAGCAAGGTAATAACACGATGTGCAGCTTCACCCACCCATCTTTTTATTAGTCGTTGTTTTTTTGTTCCTGTGCAAGTTCTAAGTTGGTATTAGGAGTATGTATTAGTAAGTATTAGGAATGTATTTTCAAATTTGTTTTCTGTCTTGACTGACCTACTTCAAGTGTAAACAAGTGTATCTGCCTTTATTTAGCACATACATGTTTTCACCTTGAATAAAGATGCTTTGATTGAACACAGCAGAAAGTTTAACATCAAAATGGTATATGTTAATTGTAACATAATAATATTACCCTCATTTAACTTTTTTGTTTCAATGATAGGCCCAATGGAGGTATTACAGAGTACCTCCTCTATCACAACAACCAAGTGGTCTACAGGGGGAAAGACAGACAACACAACATCACTGGTAAAAAGGAGAAAGAGCGTGTGTGTGTGTGTGTGTGTGTGTGTGTGTACAGTGTGTTATTGCGTGTCGCAGCGTAGCTGTGACTGTGGAGGGACGGGGCCTCTGTGAGAAGAGAAGGGGAAGAGTGAAGAAAAGCAAAATGGAGTGGGGGATTAGCATTTGAAAGAGAAAAGAGCATCTCAGTCCTTACCAAGGGAATAGCACTTTGAAAAAGAACGCTAAACACACACACACATGAAAATGAAGCAGCAGAGAAACAAAGAACACTAAACATTAGCACACATGCATACACACAATTTGCTTTGAAAGCATTCACTAAAGAGACTTAAAGAAGGTAGGAAACACATGTCACACCACTGAGACTAGAGTGCTGTACCAGGATGCAAATAGATGCACACACACTCAGACCCACACACAAACACACGCAAATACACATACAGAAAACTTTCAGTGCACACACATATAATATGCAGGGATGTACACACACTCACATACACAGGAGAGTCATCCTATATGGCATTTTGTATAAGGAGAATAGATTATCGCTCATTTTGATTTTGCACGCACACACACACTCTCGGTTAGGAAAACATCACACTGCCCAACAGTGTATGTGTGCGTCTTTGTAAGTTAATGAATGCATGAGAGCACATATCATCCATGCTGGGTTAATAATGCCGAGTGTCTGATGTTCACAGTGATTGGAAGGATTATGGACGCAGTAATTATACAGTATGTGCAAGAACAGATCGTGTTACAGAGGGTGAGATTGCAACACTGAGGCAGATGGAAAATAGTTTTGAGGCAAAGATAGACACCGAAAGAGAAACTACGATTGAGAAACAGAGCTAGAAAGAGTGAGGGGGCACAGAGGGATATTTATGTTAAAAAGAGACTGAATTCAGGGGTCATGGGTTAAACGAGGGTGAAATCCTCTCGCAGTAACAAGCTGTGAAAGCAGCTTTGGTTTATGATGTTATTCAAGGTTTAGTTTTATGCATTTGACTGTATTGACCCGACACTGTGTTTGTGCCTGTTTTTATGTCTCTCTCTGTTTCTTGCTTCTTTGGGGGGGGGTGTGTGTGTGTGTGTGTGTGTATTTCAGGTCTTGGGGTGTATTCCACCCATGTCTTTCTACTGAGTGCATGCACTTCAGCGGGCTGCACCAACAGTTCACAAGTCACTATACTGACCTCTCAGCTTCCTCCTGGGCCTCTACAAGCACCAACTCTTACCCTGCTCGACTCGCGGACTATTCTGGTGGAGTAAGTGTTCACACCCACGCACACATACACATACTTTACCATGAGCTGTGCTTAGATTATAGTGCCAGGTCCATGCCGAGTGGGTAGGGACACACACACACACACACACACACACAGGGCTTCTGAAGCTGCTCGACACACCTGATGGTTCTAAATGTAAAGAAAATTCATTAACACAATTTGATTGACTGATTTATTTGCTGGGAACAGTGAGCTTGTGCACATAAAGTCTACATGTGTGTCATTGTTGTTCTTAGCAAAGCAATTGAGAGAAAGAAAGTGATTGTTTGCCTTTATAGCATCTCTGAAAAGGACAAAGTAAGACTAAAATGTAATTCAAGGTACATTAAAGCTCTTCATTTGTATTTTATATACTGAGTCAGTGTCAGATACAATGAGAGAGAGGGGGATGGCGAGGCACAGCCAGTGACCTTCTGCAGTTGTGTTTTCCATGCAGAATATTTTGCTGCACTTGACCTTTCACCTAAAGAGGGAGGGGACAGAGGAAGATAGATCTCTGCACTTCTTCCATCACATTTCATGTGGAAATGTTCCTGTTTTTTTGTGTGTATGTGTATGTAAGAGTCAATCTGCGTGAAAGCCATTAGTGTCCTGACTGTCACTTACAGTGGGGCTCACTGCAGGAGGGCACAGTGCCAGTGCCAGTCATACACACACGCACACACACACACACACACACACACACACACAAGCATATCCACAAACACAATGGACAGAGGGTGAGTGAGAGGATGGAGAGGGAATAATAGGAAGGCACGCAGTGTCTGAGAGGGAAATTGTGCGTGTGTGTGGTTAAGATGTGACAATCTTTGCAGTGCTTTGATTCTCTTGGATAAGCAGTGTGAGTGTGTGCATCTACACATGCACACAAGCATATCTGCGTTAATTTACTGTAGGAGTTGTTCAGTGACAAAGAGGAATTTAGTACTTTTCCTCTTAAATTTGCTTAGAATTTTCTAAATACCCCGTGTCTGATTCACAAAATGTGATTTCTCGTTATTTATCTGACAACGGGATCAGAAGTCTGGAAAGGAAATGGGAACACTAGAAACAATATGTCTTAGAAGCAGTAACAATGCAATGATAGAAAACAACATGTGGAAGGAAAGTAAGTTTGAAAAATTTTAAGCAAAAGCAACCCTATGGGTTATATTTTGTATTCACCCAGAGTCATTTGTGTTTCCATGGGGCCACGAAACATAGTAAGGATTGACTAGTTCTTCTGTGCTTCTGAGCACTGATAAATGTTCCTCTTTCCCAGATTTTTTGGAAACATAAATATATTGACATATTGACTCACAAAAGGTAATTGATTCATATGCACCAGTTAAAATGTTCTCTATTAGGAATGTTTCATAAATGAGCCCTTCACACAAGTAAACAAGTGTACAACACAAAGTGTAGTACATGATTGTCAAGAGTAGTGCTATCTGCAGAACAGGGATATGTTTCATACCGTGAGCCTTTAAAATGTTTTTCAGCTATATATTCACCAGGTGTGGGAAGGCTGTGTATTGCCTTGTTAGCACATTGGTAATAGACAGAGGTTGAGAGATCATTCTTGGTCAATACCTCTCTATTGTGTCTGTGAGAAAAGCTGAGAAAGACCAGAAGAGGGAGAGAACAACTGTGAAAAAAATGTTAAAAAAGAAGATAAAAGGAAAGAGGATAAATTGTGGGGATAGAATGGAGGGAAATGTGAGAAATGTGCAAAAAGAAATGGAGACAAAGTGTGTGTGTAAAAGACTGTGAGAAAGGTTGAGGGAGGCTGCAGGATGCGAACTAAACAATATCAGCAGATTCCTTCCCTGACCTCGCCTCACACTACCTGACACAAGTGCATTCAAACACACACACACAGACACAGCTGCAAAAATACTCACACTGTCAGACATATGCATAATCATAAACACGTAAAAAACCTGAAGGGACACATGACATGATGAGGACAGAGATCAAATTCACGATACCAAGCTTAACTAAAGCAGTCCTATTTGTTTTCTTTTTGTCTGATTTGTTAAATACTTGACTTAATTACTTGATGGCACCAGTGTTGTTGTGTTCAGTGTGAGAGGGTGAGGAGGTGCAGAAGGCAGGTTGACACTTCATAGATTGTGGTGCTGAATTTGAACCTGCAGCATATCAAATCTATGATTTTCAATTTAACGTGCAGAGAAAGCACCCGTCTGTTTCACACTAATTTCATAACACACTTTTAAAACCAATGGTTTTCTGAAGCCATTACCACAGTGAATTATGATACAGATTATTACAACTCCCCTTTGATTTAGTTTTTCAAAAGTGGACATACATCACACTGCCAATCGACAGCATATAAATCTTATAATAAATGTGATAGATTAGCCACAGTGGCTAATTGTGTGCTAACACACGCTCATCAGTCATTCAAAAACTGGCTTTTAATGGAAGGAACCAAGAAAGGAATCCATCACTTTTTAAAATGGCCTCCCTGTGCCACCATGCCAGGAGGGTTGGGTTACTCTCAGGGGGTTTTCAGAATTGCAGAACTATTTATAAAATGTGTTATAATGCTCCTGTATTTAGGAATTACTTATTTAATGTGTTGTTCTCAAAATGGTATGAAAATGATTCTTTACATTGGATTTTATATTAAGTAAAAGTGTACAGTATCAAACTATTTATGTCATTATTTATTTACAAAACACATATTTAATATATGTAAATCACTTGCCCGTGTTTCTAAACAGTATTATATACAGTAAGTTAGGATGAAGTTAAATAAACAACCCGTCCCTGTAAGATAATTGGAATTTAAATATAATTTTGTTATGAATGTAGAACTAATTAAATATTTTTATTATAGCTTGAATATCTAATCTATCTAATATCTAATAACATCAACAGGCACAAATCACGTCACATTTAAAAGGACAGTGGGTGGATGTCGATCATCAAGACACATTCAGCAGATTATTTAAGGGATTGTAGAAACTGCTAAATGTCTCGATGATCAGCATCTATCTACTGTCATTTTAAGTGGTAAAACAAGAGTGCATTTGTTAAGCATTAATGAAGCAGACAAACAATTCTTACTCTTCACAGTTTAGTATGCATTGCTAAGATTAGGTTCATATTACTCTCTCTTTCATAATTTGGAGTGGATAGTCAACATGTTTCTATTTTTAAATGCTGTCTCTTGTCCTCTCCCTCTCTCTGTTGGGGATGACCTTCCTGTTCTAAATATAGAAAAGGAGACACCTCTACCTTACAAAGGAAACTGTGAGTCATGTGAAGGAAACCTTAGCTCTCTGCAGTTTGTTTTCAGCTACAAAGATGGAAACACAGCGATAAAGGCACATCACAGTCACTGGCAAAGTTACAAATTATAGAATATGTTTGTTCATATTAATAAAGAATGACTGTTTTGAATTATATATTAATGTATAAATAAATGTTTTTAATAGTTATTCAACAACAATAGAATTTTATGCTCAAAAGACATAAGCTGCATCAGACTATAGAAGAAAAGAAGAAGGTTTTGGACTCTTAAGTGGAATGATAACCCCTATTTTAAGTCTCTTTTAACCTATGAAATGACTACTATTTCATGCTATATGTAGTGGAATAAAAACTGAGTATCTCTAAAATCCACTAAAGGTGACTCACAAAAAAGGCCTCAGAAAATTGGACATAAAGTAATACTCTGGTCCCTGAAGTCTGAACTGAAGTACAGTGCTAAAGTAAATGTGTTTTGTCGCTTCTGCCTCTGCTGGTTCATCTCTCTCTCTCCAGGTGGTCACGTCCCTCTCAGGTCAACGGCGCTTTGGAGTACTATTCCATCTTCCTGTCACATGGCGGTGCAAAGCCTGTGCTGGCCTATAACAGCTCAGAACTTTTTGAAGACCACACGCTCCGCAACCTAACACCAGGAACAGCTTACACCATCACAGTCGCTGTGAGTCCCTTTCTCTTTCATGTCTGTGATTTGCATCGTCACTTTAATCCATACATTAATGTGTTGTGGTGTGTGTGTGTGTGTTCATGTCAGGCCTGCACAGGAGGTGGGTGTACTTTAAGCCCTGCCAGCCAGGCTGAGACAGAGGAGAGCACCCCAGAGAACGTCCCTGCTCCGTCGATCACCCCTTTGTCCCCACATGCACTCAACGTCAGCTGGACACCTCCTGAAACTCCAAATGGTGAGAGCACATACAGACAGATCCAAAGCCAAAAATATTTTTAAAATGGATGCAAACACACAGGTTTTCAATCATTCATCTGACATTGTTTTTTAAGTAACTGTTTTTTTAATAGAAACTACAGAGAGTTAAAAAATTAAAACAAAGAGAAACAGAAATCAGGACGAGGATAAAAGCAAGTGAACGTTAGTTGAACTGTGGAACTGAGCACACACACACACTCAGTGTTTACCATTACCCATTCTATTACAGATGTGAAGACCTGTTAAATCGCACAGGTATCACATACATGTGACTATGACACAGGCAAACATTTTGCTCTGTGTGCAGGAAATCAGATGAGTGTGGAAGAGATAAACAGTCAGAGAAGGAAAACAGGAAGAGAAACCCAAAAGGAGAGGGTATAAAGAACTCAGAGAGAGAGAGAGAAGGGAGGGAAACAAAGATGGGGGAGAGAACGTACAATTTGAGACAGAGACCAACGGAGAACGGGAGTGAGAAGGCAGTGCTTCACCGAGCTCCTTTAAGTGGATGAAAAGTGCTCCCTTTTGACTGGATAGAGAACTGCAGGCTGGAAGCACGTAGACTCACAGTGACTGCCTTCCTCTCTCAGTGTTCTCTGTTTTTCTTACCCTCATCTAATTTAGATGCAGCCAATTAAAATCAATTGTACAGAGCTGGACCAAGATGTATTTAATGTATATTGGATGCAAATTTCAAATCCAGCTATTGGAAACTGTCTAGATTAAAAAAAGTTATTTGCGCATAGCAATTTTCTGTGGACAGATGTTTTAGAGTAAAGAGATTCAGAGTTGTCGACAGAAGAGTTTCCTGCACAACGCAGTTTTGGAATTAGAATGCATGAATTATGATTTCCTCAGAGTTTAACTACAAAACATACAAATGTGTTTCAGTGAAAAAGAGCAAAGAGTGATGCATCATCAGTCAGTGTGCTTTCCTCTGAAGTATTGCTCTTACATCAACATTTACAGAACCTCAATATTACAAAACATATAAATCAGTAAAAAACAAAACTGCTATGTCTTGCTCTCGAACCACATTAAAATCTGCATGTTTTAACTACATTTGAATATATCACAAACCCATTTAGCATTCAAGAATCTCCAGTATGCATTTATTTATCACTGTAAGCGTTTTATACAAATACACAAACCAGAAAACAGAACAATGTCAAACTGAGCACAAAGTACACTTCTTTGAAATACCTTCAAAAGGCAGTGACACATGAGGCACCCCCATATCTTGATATCTTGATAAATTATCAACCAAAAACCTTGAGTCTGGCAACCCTCATTCCTTGTCATGACTCCACTGTCTGTTGTAGAGGCACAGAAATGCCCTCTAAAAAAAGAATACATAGTATTAGGAAATTTGAATATTCACTTTAAAATAGCACATAATAGTACACCCATTAAAAAATCATCTTCAGATAATGAAAATACAGTAGTTTCAGCTGACATTATCCAACACCTACCTAATGTTTTACAAATAAAACACTAACATGAATTTTCCAGAGTGATGAAAACCATCTGAGGATTTCCCACCCCATTTCACAGTCTCTAACATACAACGCACTGCCACATATTATCAAATGTTACTGCCACGCTCGTTAAAGTATGTGTAATTCCATAACGTGTGTGTGTGTGTAATGTGAATCGTGTGTGTTTTACGCTTAATGCCACATGAGTGCATTTCGCACCATAAACCCTGTGATGTGTGTGCATATTAGCCTGGATAAATTACTTAAAGCTTTTCTCATCTGATGACAGAAATTTATAACAAGGAGACACTTAATCATGATTACCCGATTATCTCATGCTTAAAAAGCTTTAATTTTTTTTGCTTAAAAGGGGAGAGGAGCTCAGCGCCTTTTTTATTTTTTCATTTACATTTTTTTTTTCATAAATGGACGGCAACAATGATGATGATGATGGTGGTGATGGGTTCCGGAGTAGTGAGATTCTGTGTCTCTCTCTCCTCCCCTTCTCCCCAATTCCACAGGGATTTGTGGGGGATAATCCTCTCGGGGATTAGGTCGGGGCAACACGCAGACAAAGAGGGGAAATAAGCCTGTTATGCATTCGCTGCTTCATTTCCCAACCTGTCTTTATTACAACCTACACTGATACGGGCTTATTCGCACACACAAGCTCGCAGAGACATCCACACACACACACACACACACTCTCACACGCATGTGATTGGCCACATTAAGAGCTTCCCAGATGTAGTTGCCGTCCGTGGGGTTTTTGTGTCTTCATTTCCCTGATAGGAGTGTCTATCTGTATTGAGCAATAATAAAACCCACACATGATTAAAGCAGAATAGACTCTTAGTTCTTAGCACTGATCTTTTGAGCCCCCTGTATGCATTTTTATGCATTTGGAACCGTACTGTTTCATTTTTTTTTATTAGGTGGATGTAATGTAATGTAATTATTGTGCGTGTGTGTGTGCATGTTTGCTCTAGTACTACTGTCCTTTAGAGGGCCTTTATCCTCATAACGCCTATGGTTACATTTGTCGTTTCAGTGCTGTTTTCATCATTTGATCACACTGGGGCACATTGACTGGCAGGTCTGGAGCCCCCTGAAGTCAGTTTTCATTTGCATTGTAATCCAGTGACCTAGGCTGCACCCCAAGATAACAAAGCTCACTTTGTGATTGGAATTCCTTAGAGTCTGGACACAGGTCTTACACTGTTTGAGTGGCTGGTGGCAACAGTACGTAAATATCATTACCAGAAAAAAAAAAAAGAATTGTGGACATCTAAGATGACAAATTCTGAAAATTTATGCCAAATAAACACTTTAAGACCAAGACACACAGAGAAGAGATATGTTGTCATATCATTACGCTGTCATGTTTAAATGAATGTAGTTATATATGTTGTGGTTGTATAGTTTGGCATTAGAGTCAGGGTTATGATGTTTTAATATATGAGTGAAAGAGGAAAATGAAGACAGTTGTGCGCTATACAGAGATACTTCATGTATGATAATGTACTTCTTTTGGGACAATGAACAATAAAACCTGTTTACTCTGGCTTACTATGGCATGAAACCCGTTTACCCATGTCATTTGTCTTCTGTATGTTATACATGTCATAACCAGATGGGTTCTTTTGACAGGCATTATAACCAGCTATGGACTCTGGCTGGATGGAGTTCTCATTTTAAACTCCACATCCTCCCCGAGGTTCTTCGTGGTGGAGGGACTCTCTGCATGGAGCCGACATGTACTCAGGCTGCAGGCCTGTACAGCTCGGGGCTGTGGCAAGGGACCAATGGTTAGTGGATTTCTTACTAGTATACACATTAATTAATCTATTCATTAATATGAACAAATTGCCTGATTCTTTGTTAGAACTCCAAAGATGGGCATGATTTAAAAGTCACTGTTGTTGTGTTGCAGTTTTGTAGAAACTCATTTTTTTTCCCTGAACTTTCTCTCGACCTTCTCAACACTTTTAGTATTTAGAACAGCAAAAGTAAAAGCTTCATAAAAATCTCTTGGATGAATCATATCAACATCAGTTGGTGAAACAAAACAACAACACTGATATTTTCATTATGCAGATTATTGCTGTAACTAATCAACAGGGTGAAACACAAGTACACATAAGGGAATGCCTACTCAGACATTTACAAGGTGTATGTGGGTTGCATGTATGTCTGTGTGTGTGTGTGTGTGTGTGTGTGTGTGTGTGTGTGAGAGTGTCACCAGGCGTCATAAAGGTGATCGATTCTCTCGGCTCAATAACGAGAGTTGGCGTGGCGACAGTGACATTTGGTAGGAAATGCCACTCCACGCTCAACGAGGCCTATGACGACGGGCCATATTTTGGGGCATTTTTCCAATACGGACGCCATGTTTAGTCAAACACCAGGAGGACAGCTGACGCAGCAGAACAAGAGGAGAGGAAGGTGGGAAGGGGAGGGGTGAGAACAGGATGAACGGGAAAAGGAGAAGAAAGAAGTTGGGAAAGGAGGGAGTTTAGGGATAAATAGTGAAATGATGAGGATAGAGTAAATGTGAGGATGCAAAGAGCAGCTGGGGAGAGTGAGACAGGAGGAAATGAGACAGAAGAAGAGAGGAGGGAGAGGAGAAGGGTGTGAGTGGATTGAGAGAAAAGATGTGAGGAATGTTGTAGGAGCAGTTTGATTTTAAACGGGTTGAAGTTTCATATTTTAACACATCTACGCATTTAAATATATCACCATGAATATGACCCTTATCAAATGGGGTTAGATTTTATTCAATTTTTTTATGTATTTCTAAATGACATCTGTAACCGTTGCATGGTATGAGTGTGAGTAGAGGCGTGTTTGTTCTTGTATATTTCTGCAGTTGAACATAAGTGCACTTGTGTGTTCTTCCCTTTTTTTTTTTTCACTGAATCAGGTTGAGGTGCAAACGTTAGAGATGGCCCCCAAAGGCCCTATACTGCTGGAACTGACCAATCAGAGCTCTCGATCCATCCGAGCTCGCTGGACAGCTCCACCTCGACCGAACGGGAACCTCAGCTACACACTGTACCACAGAAGAAGCAAAAGTAACACTTGCAGCGTGGATGTCTCTCTCTCTCTCTCTCTCTCTCTCTCTCTCTCTCTCTCTCTCTCTCTCTCTCTCTCTCAAGCGCACACCACATAGACATTAAACCAGAGCATACACACACGGCTACACACGTACATAACAACACAAGTTATACATTCCTTTGCATGTGCACACATATCATATCATTTCTACTTATTAACCAGACAACAGATATTCCAAGTGTTAATGTGACTAGATTTATTGCACATTCCCTCAGTCCTTTTGTTTGGAAGCCATTATTATGATTTGAGTTTTAAGTTTTTCATTGTCAGATGAATACACTGAAACTGTATTAATATGGATGGCAAAAATGTATAGCTCTACAGTGAAAGATATATATGAAAGATGTCATGAAAAGGCTCAACAACACAGATTAGTCATTATATTTTGTAAGTAGTAACTGACGGAGACAAAAGACTTGTCATGTCATTCGTGCTCAATGGCAAAGCTCACTTAACGGAGCTGAGCCGCTGTTAACAAATCTGTTTCACCTGTGCTCCTATGACATGTCTGATGTGACTAAGGTCTTTATACTCTCTGACCCTGTTTATACCTGGCTTTAAAATGTGTTTTGGGCAAGCAGATCACAAGTGGACAGCACGCTAAATACGAGTGTAAACAACCACCAAGATGCATCGTGATCCGATTACTCTCAAACCACTTACCAAGATGGTCTGAAAGCATTTATCCACGTGTTTTTTGCAGCGTTAACAGTAATGTGTCCTGATACTTAGCTATGAGCGCAATTAATATTATTACCAATTTCAAGACCGCCAAGTGTTTTTTGATTAGAAAGATTTTTCAAGGATGTGTACAGTTTTCATATGGATAGATATAGATGCTCTCGTGTATAAACACAAAAGCAGACACTCCTCACTAGCAATGCCAACTTGGACTGAAAGTTGGGCATGAAACGGGAAAGTGAGAGAGGTAATCAAATCAGAGTGGTGTGAAAAAGACAACGATTTATTATATTGGCCGGTGACGGTGAACGATCATATAAGAGTCCAGAGCAAAAACAGTAGTATGAAGACGGAAGGAAGAACAAAGAAAGGTAAAGGGAAACAACAGCATACAGAGAAAGGAGAGATGAGAAGCTCATATTTCCATAGATGTATTATAAAAGATTGCAGGTACAGTAAAAACAACATGAGACATGAAGAACAACAAAACAGCAGATGAGACGAGAGCTGGACATGGAAAGAAAAGCTCGAAGAAGAAAATTGAACAAGATGAGAACAGGAGCATGGGGAAACAGAAGAACACACACACACTAACTTACACATATTCACCAAGTGTTCTCTTTCTCTCTCTCTCTCTCTCTCTCTCTCTTTCTTCTTTCACACACACACACACACACTCACACAGAGTCAGGGACTTTGATCTGTGCCTCACAGAGGAACAGACAGATTAAAATGAGTGCAGAGAAGGACAGGAGAGGTGTGGACGAAGGAGAGAGATGGTGTTTGCTCTAGTTACCCACAACCCCTTGTTTCTTTGATACACACTGCCTTCATCAGTTCACACAGAACTGATGTGTGTGTCTGTCCATCTAAATATATTGGATAGGCGTACATAGTGTAACTTTCTGATCCTTTTTCTTTGACTATCCTTGCATAACCTCAATATGGAGACCTCTCTCTTTTGATCACTCTCAGTTCATCTCAGTCTGCATTCCTCTCTCTTGAACTTTCTCATTCTCCTCCATTTTCCCCTGTTATTGTGTGTATCTTTTATGAATCACTTTTCAGCCATCACACTAATGACTCTAATAAATACACTTGCAATGAAAAGAATCTTTGCAGTCTTCATTCCCACTAGATATATACACCATGCATGGCCTCACATGTTTCTCTTTCTGTGTCTCTCTCTGCCTCTTAGATGGCGACGGTGTGTTGGATGGAAGTTTAGCAGCAGGAAGCTGGTTGTCTGTGACTGACCTACAACCGTACACCGACTACAGCTTCTGGATCAGAGGTTGTAACACACAGGGTTGTGTTGAGAGCCTGCCGCTCAATGTTACTACGCCCCCAGCAGGTACAGACACATACAGATAAAGGTTCATTCACCCACCACCAGACTGCACAAGTTTGAGTTTTACTAGGAATCCAAGTCTGCAAACAGCCACCATATAGGTCTACATCTTAATGAGATAGATGCTGAAAAAAAACAAAAAACAAATAAATGATAAAGTGACTCTTGACCCTCATTAATATTAAACATTAAGGGGTTGCAGTAATGTGCAACTACAAGGCATGATGATCACTTCTAATCTATGCAGAAACTGTTTTTGATGGGTAGATGGGGAGACGTGATATCTGCCATCCTGACACCCAAGAAAGTGTAGTAAGGGTTTGTGTTGATCACTGAGTACAGGCATGACCTGTCAAACATGTATCGTACAGCCAGCATGACGTCTCTCTCAAGTTAATTGATCAATGGCCTTGTCATATCACAAAGAGCTAAGCATAAAACTGTGGAATGGCTTCACCATGGTAGATAAGGCTAAAAATAGTTATCAAATTTTAGATTGTGTTAAAGTATTATTATAATTTATATGTAAATTGGATGTAAAATCATAGGTAATCATGTTTTGCGCTGGTTTTAAAAGGAAACAATCAGCCTGATACAGCCCACTGTGAACAATCTTTGAGTATGATGATATGGTTATGGCCTCTATTATAATAAGGCACTTTTGCCTTTCCTCCACTAAATTGTGTATGTTCTGATTTAAGTGGCCCTAATTGTAGCATTGTTTATAACTCTACACACAAGGAATGAACCATAGCAACATTTTTATCTCATTAATCTGATTTTAACTGCTATGCTTGTGAACTGGAAAGGTTCATTTTTATTGCTTGCAACGCAAAAGAAAAATAACAATTATTCAGTGAGTAACAGTGACAAACATGCACACAAACACACATCATTGACTTTACTTAATAGCCTGACACATATTTCTGATTTACACAGCGTTTGTGTGTGTGTGCATGTGTGTGTGTGTGTGTGTGTGTGTGTGTGCATGTGTTTGCTGTTGTGTAGAACAGAGACTGATTGTGAATACTGATAAATGTCAAAGCTGATCAAAGCAGCAAACCAAAGTGGAGGTAATGCTAACCAAGCAGCAACACACACGCACACAACTATAGACACACATTTTACCACTTTAGCTACTGTTAACAAAAGTGTTGAATACATGCACACACCCCACACCACACCCATGTCTCAGTCAGAGAACAACAAAAGACAGACTTCGGAAAGTTCTACTGTTCAAGTTCAAAACAAAGGCATAAGAAAGTATAAATTTTAAATACCAGACGTTTCCTCTCTTTCTATCTCTCTTTCTACCTCTGTGCCTCTGGCATCTCTTTAGACTTCTTTAAGGCAAACTGTCTTGATGTGTCCTTGTTCTATGAAAGAACAGAGAGGAGATAGTGGAGCAAGAGACAGAAGAGCAGAGGAGGAGGAGAGCAGAGAGAGAGAAGTGAACATAAAAGTGCATAGTTTAAAACGATTAGTGACACCTCTGATATTGTACCTGCTAACACACCATGAAAGAGACACAGGCTCACCAACAGTGTGTGTCTTTGTGATGTATGTGTTTTGTGTGTGTGAGCATGTGTGCGTGCATGTGTGTGTGTGTGTGTTTCAGACAGGCAGAAATCAACGCGTGTTTCAAGAATTACACACACATACACTCGGGGAATGAACATTTTGCTGATCTACAGAATGGTCCGCTTTATTAAAAAGTAGAGAATAGGGATGGAGTAGCCAAAAAGGTTTTGTTAATTAAAATTTAATTATGGATTAATCCTATTGATGTAATCATTTATCAAATCATTTTTAGCTGTAAAACATGTATATTTAAAAAGAGCATCCTAAATTAAACCAAATTTAAAAAATGAACAATCATTAAGTTTGCAAAAAAATCACCAGTGCTTTAGATCTACTCGTTGAATAGTGACTCTGACATGGACTGATTGATAAAATTTAAAAGAAACACACACACACTGAATGAAATTGATATTCATAAATATTGAACGTAGGAGACACTTAAAACTTTGTCTTGCTTCAACATTCTTTTATTTCTTTGGTCCTAGTTTTTGTTCTTTTTTCTTGTATTTCTGTGTTTTTGGCTGTTAAAATGAGTCAGTGACCCCTTAGCCCCACAAGTACGCACAGACACAAATGCACATAAAGAGAGAGCAAGAGACAGTTTGGACAGAAGGGTTTAATATTGAAAAGAGTGACGGGTGTGCATTAAAACAAAAAATGCACACATACACACAACTGCACACACACATTATTCTAGTATTATTCTGAACTAGTGTTTAAAGAGCATTTTCAGACTTTTTTTCATGCTGTACACGTGTGTGTGTTTGTAACAGCTGTCTTTAGGATAAGATGTCTTCAGCAATCAGTCTTGTTGTAGTGGAAAGAGAGCAGCGTGTTTGATTGAAGGGTCACTTTATACATCGGAGGACCTACTCTTATTTCGTATAGTCAACACTACAGTCACTCTCATTTTCTCCTTCTATTTGTTGTCCTTATCTCTTTCTTATTCAGTCTTTCTTCGCATCTTGTCTGTTTTCTGTTAAGAGCACGGTTATTGTACTGAATCAAGATGTTTTTACTGATTTTTCAACACTAGCACCATGCTATCACGCTCCAGAGGGGCACCACTGAGAGAGTGGGGTCATAACGCTGTGTGTGTGAAACTGAGAGGGACGTTGTAGTAGTTGTATATCAGTAAATCTGGCGGCACTCTCACCCTCCTTCACATGGAATATTTTTTCTTTTTCTGTATTTTTACTTTTTTGATTCTCCTCTTCTCTCTGTTCACTTCTGTCTCCTTTTTACTCAATCATCTCTACTTTTTAAACTCCTAGCAGAGCCATGCCTAGATGGATGAATGAAGTGTCATTTTCTAGGACGCAGTTAATATGATAAATAATGTTTGATAATAAACTTATGTAATATTTTTTTCTATGCTTTCTTTCTATCTTTCTGTCTTGTATGTTTTACTCCTCGACTGTCCTTATTCTATTCCTTCATTTCTTTTTTTACCACCTCCATTCATCTACACCTCCATTTTTCTTCATCACCTGCTTCTTCCTCATGTCTTCCTCTTGCCACCCTCTCCTTCTCTCTCTCCACAGCCCCAGATGGGTTGTCACCTCCAAGGTTGGCCCATGCAACTAGTTCCAGTCTGAATGTGTCCTGGTCCGCCCCTGCCCACGCCAACGCACCAGGCCCACTCCGTTACAGCCTGCAAATGAGGACATCCCCACAGAGGCCCGTGACGAGGTGAGAGAGAGCATGAAAGGCACAGACGCAGCACATAAAAAAGTGCACAACTTTGCACACAGTTGTCCACTGCACATGGAAGTTGTCTGAGACAAAGATATGATGGTGATAAGGAACTCCAATAAGAGAATGACAGACACACACACAACTCTCAGAGAAATATCATAGACTTATATATGCAGCCTAAAAAATGTGTACACAGACATATGCATAAGTGTGTACATACGAATGGGTACATTATACAGCACAGCTGAATATGTCACATCAATATGACAGGCCATCAGAAAAACAGAGACGAAATGAGCTGGAGAGATGGGGGGGGAAGAGTCAAAAAGACGAAAAAATCAAAGAGCAGGGCAGAGGGAGAGAGAAAGAGGTAGGGAAAATGTGATAGAATAAAAAGAGAGAGAGGGTGTGCATCTGATATGTATTCATTACATGCTTCCTGACAACAAATTGCAATTTAATCCAAGAAGAGGAGGCTCTCATTCTGTGGTAATAAATAAATGACTAGCTACATGTATTATATATCAGACAGCCATGCCCTCCTCCTCCTCTGCTATGGAAATCTCATTGTTCCCTGATTTATTCATTCATTCATCCCTTCTATCCATCTGACGCTAAATGGTCAACGGTCCCTCATTTATGACAATATTCTTTTACTTTGTCCTAGATTCCTTTGTATGATTATATGATATGGGATCAGGTATGACATGGGAATATGATGAAAACCTTTGAAAATATTGTACATATTATCAAGGTAGTCACTGTTTACTGACCATATGAAACTCTCTTGACACTTTTATAACATTACACATCATAAAATTCATTTAGAAAGGATACATTAGACTACAGGATACATTAGACTACAGAAAACAGATACAACTACAGAGTGTGCTAAAACACTCTGTGGAACTGCAACTACATGGAAGTAAAAAACAAACAAACATATACATAGACAGGTTACAGTATAACAGAAAATTAAAATAAATAAAGTGTCTTAGTAAGGCGTTGGACCATCACGTGCCTCCAGCCCCAATGTTCCTTGGTATTGATTCTCTGAACTCTACTAGAGGGGTTAACACTATCGTTCAAAAAGAGATTCCCTCATTTGGTGTTTTAATGATGGTGGTGGAGAGAACTGGGGAACTTGGGAACTGGAGCGTAGCCGGTCCACGTCCAGCTCAGACCACATGGTACTGAGTGGACTGGTCGCTGGAAAGGTGGGACAATAACATACCACCATTTCTTCCTATGTGAGTGAATAAATAGATTTAAAAAAATTGTTGCATGCTGCATATGAATTACTCTAGTACACAACAGATCCACCAGCAGGTACTAGATGACTTTTAAAGTCAATATTTTGCTGTCACCCTTTAACCACCTGTCTGATCACAGCACAGTACATTTGACCAGATCCAAATGAGGATCAGTTAATGTGTTTATGTTTGTGTCCATCAACTTCTAGACTTGTGGAAAACGCTACAGACATCTTTTCCTACCGTTTAGAGGGCCTGACACCATACACGCAGTACGTGTTTAGAGTGGTGGTTTCACACGCGCATGGGCAGACGGTTGGCCCCTGGGCTACTTTACACACCGCAGAGGACAGTAAGTACACACACTCATACACTCAAGTGCACACCTAAAATTTAACATACTTGTTACTCACGCATGCATGCATCTACACATAGACACAAAGTGTGTAAAGAGGGGAGAAAAATATACATTATTCCATTGGTGGCACAAACAAACTTGTTGTTGGGTCAGATCAACACTCAGCACTGCTCTTCTATAGGCTACCTGTTGGCAGTGGCATTGTTTTTTTACACACTGAACCGAGCTGCCTGGGTGCTTGAGTCAGCATTCCAGCCGAGTTTTGCAAGTGACTGGCAGCAGCTGGTTGTTAGTTGGCCCCCGCCGTCATTTGGCCGTCAGTGCTGCTGAGTCAAAGTTAAACTTGACAGATCTCCTGATTTTAGGTGATGATCTAAACAATAGCCTGACACATTAAACATCTGGCCTGTAGTGTGGAAACAGAGCCTTTGCCCAGTTTTATTTTATTTCCTGAAAGGTTTTATTTTCTAAAAGGGTATTAAAGGTGGGGGCAGTCAATATGATCTAGACAATGCGGAACAAAGACAGAGACAGAAACTATGAAAAGTGAAGAAGGTGGTGGAACCGTGGCCACTAGCAAGATGGGTTGCAACGCAGCAGCAGAGTGAGATTTGCATACTGTAAGGTGTGTGTCTGTGTGTGAGTGACCTAGCCAGTGTCATTGTGGGCTAATTGCTGTAATAGAATCATATTAGCCACTGGAACAGCCTCCTCAGTGCAAAGTTATAAATTAATTAGTACCACACTATTATCACATACATTATCATTAAGCAGCAGAGATTTGCATACATTGGATACATTCGCTTCTACACACACAGAAATGTGTATGTACACATGTATGTGGGGCGTACATTTACATACACGTTCACATTAACACAAGTGCACAAGTTACACACACTGATGCCTCAAACACACTCATTCAGGCACACACATTGCAGACATTTAGGTTGCATTAAATGATGTCCCTACAGTAGGCTTTTCTCATTGCCATTCAGAATTTAATTTCCTCTAGCAAACACACAGAGACACAAACTTTACATGTTTTCATCAATGTACTCAACAATTATAGATAAGGTTAACAATATTTGTGTTTATGTTTGTGTGTAAATGTGTGTGTTTTCATGCAAGACTGAAAATGTGTATGAAAATCTGCCTCTCTGTGTGTGTTTTTGTGTGTGTATGTGTTTGTAGACTTTAATAGATGTGTCCATTCGGTCACACTGTGCCCCATCGTTCAAACCTCCATCCCTCTGTTTCCCTTCTCTCCGCCTCTCTCAGCCCCCTCATACACACACACACACATACACACACACACACTGTGAACATGTGTCATACCCACACACCTGCTTGTCCTCCTTATCAATCACACACCTCTTCGTGCTCACAAGCCATAACACACAAGTTTTGTGCAGACATACTCATCTCCAAAATCACATAAACGCAGACTATACCTACTTAACTATACTTATACAGTAACAAAGAAAAATGTATGTAAAAACCTTTTTCTTTCTTTTTCTCTTCTACAGGCTTCCATCTCTTTTTAACTGGAAGTCAAAGTTTAAATAGTCTACAACACAACACACAATAGCAAATCTTTAAGCATAAATCAATAATGCATTATCCATAAGTACTAATTAACATTTTTTCTTTACTATTAAAACATGAAAAAATAGCATGCTACTTAACCTGCGCCAAGTGAGTGCACAAGTCAAGATCCCATATAAGAAAAATATATATTGTGTGTCTTTTTGGATGTATTTTTCGCTCACTTAATAAGTTTACGTGTGCATGTGGAATTGACAGCTCTGTATTATGTCATTTGTAAACATTCATTACTTTTCACAGCTCCTTGTGTCACAATGATCTTAATAAATTACTCACACATTAAGTCACACATTTTGTGACCAAATCGTACGATCACATATGGACATACAGCACAATGTCCAATCATTTTAAAGCATGCATGAAACTTATTTTAACATAATACAATACATGATAGGTATGGTAGCTTTTAATAAGGAGGGATTTAAGCCCATGATGGGAGCAAGCCAAGTGCAGGCAGATTGGATTTTTTTAACATTGATGTGTAATTTGTCACCGATAAACCCATCCTCTCATCATCTCGGCAGTGACAGGAAGGGCTGCATTCCCCTCCTAATCTCCTCTCCCACACGCTTCAAAAAATGACGAGCCTTATCAAGCACTTCTACATAGATGCACACAAACTCACACAGAAGCATTCATACACCTCCTCAAGAAACATCCACAGTAGATCTTAATATTGATGCTAATTTTTTTATAGCGCATCTTTTGTGTTTTAACCCTTGTGGAAGAGATGCACCGATCCATGTTTGTAGGTGTGAGCCGTAACCTTGCAAGGTTTCCACTTTGTTACAGAACTGCATATACGATTCTGTGTGTTGATATTACTTTTATCCCATTCTCCTCTTTTTTTTTCTCCATCTCTCTCTTTGACCTTTTTCATATTTTTTTCCTCTTGTACTCCTCCTTTTGTCACTCCACTTCCTTCTCACTCCTTCTCCAACTCTTTGTTTCTTTCTTTTTGCATTGAGCACAGAGTGGGGTTCACCTCTTACATTTGACAGACTGGCCCTTAAGTATTTACGAGAGACAGAGGGGGAGAGAGCGAGAGAGAGGAGAATAGAGAGAAAAAAAGAAGATAACAAATGGAGAGAAAGAGAGAGGAAAGAAAAATGGAGAGCAAAAAGGTAAAATGAGGAATTGAGGAAAAAAGAGGAAGAGAAGAAACGAGAAGGCTAATGACAGAACAGAGAACGAGGGAGACCCACCCGTCCTCCTTTCCTTTTTATCATTCCATTAAAGTTTTATATCCATCTTTTTAATGTAATTTGGTCCCTATGAATTCCTGCCGCTGCAGAACAGACAGACGGCTCCTGTGAACATAAACTCTAGCCGTGTTGGACAGCTCCCTTTCCTCTGTCTACTCCCATGTTCACACTAGCTAAGTGATCTAAGAGTGTGTGTGTGTGTGTGTGTGTGTGTGTGTGTGTGTGTGTGTGTGTGTGTGTGTGAGAATGTGTGCGTGTGTGTGTGTGAAATGCGTGCATGTGTGTGTGTTGTGTGAGGAGATGTGTGTTATAGAGGGTTATAGAGAGCATGAATAAAGCACCATTTTGACAAAAGGATCTTAGCCAAGCAATCTTAGAAAGTGTGCGTGTGTGAGTGTGTGAGTTAGAGAGAAAGAGAGAGAGAACATTAAAACTGTACTGTTTTACCAAATTGAACTTAAAGCACAGAGTGAGAGAGAGACAAGTGTGAAGGAGAAAAATGCGACGGTACGAGGTTAGACGTAATGACAGAACACAAAGAATTCATGTTATTTAATGAATGAGTGACTGCATTAATAAAATAATACTCTACCTTATTTCCCAGCATTCTGTTCACTTGGCTGTCTGGAGGAGATGTTAAAGTAATGTGAGCATAATTCCATGATTACTTTGCATATCAAGAGAGAATATTTAATGTACACTATGATATACTGATTACCTGAACATATATTTACATTTTTTTGATTAGTCCTCTTTTACATATATTTTGAGAACCAATGGGAAAATACACAGTTAATATTTATAGGATTTTTTTGTAGTAGATTTGCCTGCTAAACAAAATCAGTTCCCACTGATTTCAATAATTTTACACACCATATTTCCACATTATATTTCATAAGCCGTATATTACTTTTCAACTTTTTTTGCTCTCTTTCAGTCGTACACAGATACATCAGAAGGTTACATTGAATTAAATAAATCACTCCAAATAGTCAGTGTCTGAAAAGGATTTTGAGAATGTTGAATGATTGACATTTCATGTATGATGGTCATAGTTACTTAAAGGCTAATGTAAAATCTCATATACTTGATGTTGGATACGAGTCAAGCTTGTGACCTTGGTCATGCATCATCCTCTCTCTCGCTGCATCTTCAGTGTCTCTTAATGCAGCAATGACATTAATAATCTGTAGAAAAAGTAAAGATATGAAATGCAATGTAAATTCTCACCATATTGCTTGTCACGTTTTGACACTATGTCGTAAGCATCTTGATTACGGTGAAGCTCAGCGTTTGTCCTCATTATGACTCCTAGGAGCCTCGACTCACCTTCAAAAGCCCAGTCACCCACATACACACATGCCTACAAACATGCACGCACAGGACTTTGCACAAGGCTAAAAATAATACCCTTCCTCTTCTCTTCACATGGATACACACTCGCTTCCACACAGGCCTTAACCTACACATACACACACACAAATATGCACAAGATGCGACATAACATGTATACACACACAAGTGCACACACACACACACTCCTTCCTCCCTCCCCTCTCTCGCAGCCCTTGTCAGTTGATTGTGTTATTACTATGCTAACCAAATCCTTATAAATGTGATTTAAGGCTTGGCTTGGCGGCCCCCTACTCCTGTTTTAGCCTTCTGCTACTGTGTTTTACTAGAGAGAGGAGGAGTAAGGGTGGGAGGTGTGGAGGGAGGGATGATGGGAGGGGGGGAGTAACAGTGAAAGGCACGGGGTATGAAGAGGTAGGGGTGAGTGGGAGACAAGGGAAAAGAGGGGCAGTTTGGGAAGGGATGGTGAGAGATGAAAAAACGGAAGAGTTGAGGAGTAAGGAGAGGAAGAAGGAAAGGGAGATAAGGAGACGAGAAACCGGAAAGAGCGAGAGAGAGAAGGGTTGCTACGCATTCCCTCAACACTCGTTTTCTCCTATCCAGAGAGCAGTAAAGCGTCAGTAAAATAAAAAAAAGGAAAAAAGCATCACCTGCATCTTAAATGAAAATTTCAATTGAAAAACTTAACAGCCCTTCAAATTGCAGAATTTTACACGCGCCAGTAAAGCCTAAATAACACTCAACACTTAGAGGGAGAGGGGGTTGGGGGAGGGGTTGAGAGTGGGAGTGAGGAAGGTATGGGGGCAACATGGGGATATTTTGGGTGGTTGACGGGGCCTGGATCAAGGTGACTGGATTGTGTTTTGTGGTCAAAGTATTTGAAATTGAGGAGTTTCTTTATTTGCAATCTATCTTCGTCTTTGTGCATCTCTCACCTGTGCCGTTACCCATGTCTGGTGTTGGAACAGATAAACATTTTTATCAGACAGACCGAAGGAAATGCAGCAAGGCGGACAAGAACTTAGTCAAATAGACAGAAGGATGCAGAAGGTCTAATTAGACAAACAGGTAGAGAGGCAACCCAACCCTCTGCAAAGACGAACTAAAGCGCAGTGAGGCACGCACACAGGGCGGCAGATATGCACATGGACAGACAGGGAGACGGGCTCCTTGGTTATTCGTGGGGTTCAGTGGACCTTTGGCGGTAATTGAATCAGTGTGAGTGCTGAGTAGAGCTAGCATAAAAACCTGTTAACCCAAAAGGTCAACTCTCTGCATTGTTTATTTAGCAGGGAGACCAGAGAGAGAGAGAGAGGCAGAGAGACTGCAATGCAAAGCACAAGTAACGGTGAGAGATGGAAGAAAATGAGAAAGAGGTGGTGGGGAGGGAAGGAAGGTGTCAGAGAGAGGAAGAGAGAGAGAGGAAGAGGGGAGCGATAGACAGACAGACAGAGAGACAGACAGACAGAGAGACAGACAGAAAGAGAGAGATGAAGATAGAAGGAAAAATGGGTTGTTGGTGAGACCATTTGTGATCCATAAAATCAGCCAAGCTTTACATCACCATTTTTATACTGTTGTTTATTTGTGTGGGAGATAGAAAAAGTGTGTCGACCTACTGCTATGCTGCATCACTGTGGGTGTGGGCTCGCGTGTGTGTGTGTGTGACTAGCCAGCTGCCACCTCAATATACATTTGTATTTTTACCTGTGATGTATCTCTCTGTGTCTGAGTGTACATTATATTGTGTGCATGCAGGTTTGTACACACAGGACTAATTCCATCCTCTGTAAGGTTACCTAACTTATCAGTCAATAATTAGCTCAGAGAACAGGACATAGGAGTCTTTATAAATCAGTAGGGTCAAAAGTAAATTTACCAACATCCAGATTTTCCAAAACATGTGAAACTTAACTTTAATTTGCCTGCTTTCCTCTGTTGTACCAACATGCAATATGGATTAGTAACAATCAGTGCAATTCATTTCAGAGGATCAGGATTAAATATGTAAAGATAATGATAAAAATAGTTCTTGGTGTTTGCTAAATATACCAGCAAACTCAGGTCATTTAAACCATGACAGACATGCTGAAAAAATACATCATACTATCAGAGTTAAAAGTGAGGCGAAACATATGACTTGTGATAAGCATTATACTAAGAAATGTTTCAAACTCTCAGGGGAACTGAGTTGTCCTGGCTAAACGCTGAGTGTTATACATTTCATTGACATTTCAGTTTGTGTGAACTTGTGTGAACTAAGGCCGATCAGTTAGTTAGACAGTCTGCAAAGTACCAATATTTTTAGACAATCGCCATCTTACATGCTGCCTTACACATATACAGGCTTGCACACTCTCTCATACAGTCATGCACGCATACTCTCAATCACTCATCTTCTTTCACCCTCTCTCTCTGTCTCTGTACACACACACACACACACACACACACACACACACACACCGCCATCTGGGAAAGCCGTTAGCGGTTAGCGGTAGCACTTAGCGACGCAGCACGCTCCCTCAGTCCGCTCAGTCACCTTGATCTGCTTGCCCTTCACACAGCACCATTACTGCTATACTGCATCACTGTGGGTGTGGGCTTGTGTGTGTGTGTGTGTGTGTGTCTATGTATATGGACATGCATCTGCGTGTCCATTATAGAGCAATACAGTGGGATGTAAATGCCGGGGGAGGAGGGGGGAGGGGCATTACCTTCAAATGAGCTACAGTGGAGTGAAATATTCCTCTGACTACTTTCATGTAGGTTCCTTAACTGTGCATGGACATGCAAATCATGTGACTGTGTGTGTGTGCCTTTGGCCCTCTGATGTGCATCTCTGTCAGCCTGCGTACTTTTGATACTAGTGTGGATCATTTTGCCTTCTGGACATCAGAATTTAAGGCACTCCCAGGTATTGAGAACATGAATACACAGTAGACCCAAGTGAGACATCTACTCGCTCTCTGAGACCACAGCTGTGGTTGTGCAGAAAGATGTGATTTGCAATCAATCTGAATCTAGATATTATTCCCAAATTTTATCTCTCTTTATAATTACTGGCATATGAGTGTGTTTGTATGCATGTGTGTTTCATCAATTTGTGTTTGTGTGTCGCAAAGCCAGTCCAAAGTTGGGCTGCAATGTTCCCCGCAGTCCAGCCTTGCCTACACGTCACCCCTTGAATCCCCCACTGAAAGATGAAAAGACTCACATTCAAACAGTCACAAGTACTGCGTAAATCCACAAATACAATCTTGGTTTGCTCAAGGGGAGAATTTGAGTGAGAAAGAGAGTTCCCATGTTAATCCCTTGGATAGGGATGGCAAAATCACTCTTTGTCCTTCTGATGTCATTCTTGATGTTACTTGTCAAATAATTCTTAAAAACAAATCCCTCCTTTTATTCACTCTTTTTCTCTCACTCTTTTATAAGCACACACAAGGAGTATATTTATCTCCTGCCTTTTTTTCCTAACTTTTCCCCTCCCTGTCTCTTTATCCATTTCTTTCTTCTTACCTCCAGCTCCAGGACCAGTGGACACTCCAGCTGTAACCGGGCTCCATCCTCGAAGTGTTACAGTCGCCTGGGCTGCTCCCTCACAACCAAATGGCATTATTGCCAATTATACCCTCTATCTTTGCCCAAACTCTATCTCTTCTGTAGATTTCAAACCCAGCTCAATCTCCTGCACCAGCATGACCCTCAACTCCAACTTAGGTCCCAACCCAAGCCTACTGTTCAGTGCTGAGGGTGCATATTTCAGCTCAGGTCCTAACCTCAGGCCAACGTCCAGTCTCACCACCCCAAGCTCAAGCCACAGCTCCACATCTCACCTCCTCCATAAGTCTTTCCCTGTCTTAAGGCCGGGTATTGCAGAAGACAACCAGGTCGAATCCACTCGTTTAAACAATACAAGCCAAGGCACCGGTTCCATCTCATTCACCCCCACTGAAGCCAGTTCTGCCAGTATAAACTCAAGCTCCAGTCTTTTACTGTCAAACACACAATACAGTGCAGCCGCCTCTAATACTGAACATACACTAAAACAAGGCCCCCTCCACAGCCCGTTCTCTGGTTTCTTTAGTGCAGCTTCAAATTCAGGCTCATCCCCTCTGTCAGTCACTGTTCCAGGAAACATCACCAGCTACACTTTCCTCGACCTACTGCCGTACCAGACCTACAGTCTCCAGGTACAAACTTAGAATACTGTAGTACAGTTGTTCAAACATTATTTTATATATTTTATAAAACAATTAAACAAATGTAAGTGTCTATTTGTCTCTAATTGTGGTTTTGTCAGATTTTTTTTATTAGCCATTGAATGATAGTACTGCATGGTCACAGATGAGATGCATTTCAAAATGTTACTGCACCCTTTATTTTTGTTGGCGTTTCCTCTTTAGTCATTGTAGCATGTGAGTTGAAAGTGCCAGATTTAGACATTACTGACTGAGAAACAACAACAAATTAAATCATGTTATTAAACCGTTATCACTATTAATTGGTGATTTACTGACTGAAGACACATCACATTGTGATGTAACAATAATGTTCTCCAATGTCTAGGTAGAAGCATGCACCAGCGTGGGTTGTTCGGCGTCTGGGAGGTCTCGGAGCTTTCGTACGCTATCAGCTCCCCCTGAAGGGGTTCCTGCACCTCACCTCTACTCGGACACGCCCACCTCTGTTCTCTTGTCCTGGGGTGCACCAGAGTGGAACAATGGACCACTGGAGCGGTGAGAGATGATCACACTACACTTCAATCCCTATGTGACACTCCTATTTGTGTAAATTCCTTTATATCTTGTGCTGGGCATAGGTGGCTGGTTGAGCGCAGAGTTGCTGGGACCAAACAAGTCTCCACAGTGGGCCAGCTCCCACCAGACCCTCCCCCTCTTTCCTTCCTGGACTCTTCATCAGCCCTCAGTCCCTGGACTAGCTACCAGTATCGACTTGTGCTCCATAATCAGGCTGGTAACACCACAGGTAAGGCCATAAACATTGGGTTAACTAAAATTAAATTCACTCTGTCCAAGATGTGTGCATGACACATTTTACACTCTCTAGTATCCGTTGTTCAGCAGTAGGGTCTTTAACCACATACTGTTACGCACAGGACCCTGGGTCAATATCACCACCAGACCTTCTCGGCCAGCTGGTCTTAGTCCACCAAGAGTGAAGGTCCTGGGACCAAAGTCACTTCAGGTATGGGTGCTTTTTTTTTTTTTTTTGTCCTCTCATAGGTTCACTAAAAAGAACTCTTGGATCTGGCATGAGAGAACAAGAGTTCTGAGATGTGGCTGAAGCTCTCAAACATAATCAAAGTCAGTTTTTCTGCTGCTGATAGTGAATCACAAACATCTCCTATTACATTCAACTCACACAAGGTTTCAGAATCTCAGAATGAGTTTTTATAATATAAAAAGTGTATTAATTTTCTGTAAATGGAGAATATTCAAAGAAAAAAATACAATGCAACGTCATTTAGAATCTCTTCAGTCACTCAGAGTAGAAAAAACAAAGCAATGTCACACTGATTCCTCTGTCTTTCCTTCTTGGGATTTAATGAGATAGAAAAACATTCAACTCAAGGTCCCCTTCAGAAAATGGGAGGGGCTGTGACCCTGTCTGAGGCAGCTTCCTTCCTGTCGGCCATTTTGAAGGAGGGGCCAGAGTTAAGTTCCAATACTGACTAATCCCACATCAAGGCCCATCAATGAAAGCCACTGAAACAATATCGTATGCATGCACACACACACACACACACACACACAGACGCCATAGCACACATGCACACTCACAGCCCTGCACTAATGCAAACTGCAGAAAAATGCTAATGCCTGTCATCATTTCAGAACCGCCCCTGTCATTTATGCAGCAGCACAGCTTTAGGGGTCACAGGTCCGAGAGGGAAAGTGTTCCTTCCTGGTTGTTGCTAATTGGACAGACAGACAGGCCTCTTCCTGGTTACCAATTGACCTTGACAACATAGAGAGGATTTTGAGTATCTCCCTTCATTCTGTAAATGTTTTTTTTCTCATATCACTTCTAGCTCTTTGAGGTAATCACTCTATCCTATCAGCTTTTTCTGATATTTGGATGGCATAGATAGCTTCTATGTGCAAACTATTGTTTGCAGTGTGAGTGTGATGCCACGAGGGATGAAGATCAACTCATTGATGGCTATAAAACAAAATATGATTACTTATACAGAAAGGTTTTTTGCATCGTGTACTACAGATACTTTGTCAGTGTCCAAGGGTTTAGAAGAAAAAAACATTACTTGTAACTTCTGTAAGTATCTGCTTATTTGATTGTTGATTCACCGCTAGAAGTGATTAGTTTCTCATTTTCACACTCAGTTTCTCTCATTTTCTACTTCTAATAGTTATACAGTAATTAGTTATTTTTGCTGGCATATTGACAAACATTGATAAACTTAAGTGAATAACACCGTTGACTTGATTTTCTCCGGATCTGTGACTCACCATAGATAATGTTCATCTTTTAACCACAAATCATAAAAGAACACATTGACAGATTTGAGACCTGACCCCCAAATCCTGAGAGTTGGTTTTTAGGGTGGCGGTATAAATTTACCTTGATATGTAACTGATAACACTGATGCATGTACAAATAATTTGTAGAATTGTGCTGTCAGCTGCAGTGGTTGGCACTCTTTCAGTGCCTTTGAATATAATGGCATAGACGCACAAAGACACACACACATACACCAAGTCCTTACGCACACACCTATTCTCTCTCACTATCAACTTTATCATTCGTCTCTCTCTCGCTCTCTCACTCACTCACTCATATACACATAAACACATATACAAACACACACACACATACTGTACTGGCCTTAGACCCAGTGCTCTGTGTCAGTCCAGGGTCTCTGCTGTCTTCACCATCTCCAGATTACATCAGGCTATTCAATCTGTAAATGACTTCCACCACAAAGCACACCCAACACGCACTTTGGGAAATGAGCTACCTAACTCAACATGACCCTGCCCATATGTGGTTGTGTGTGTGTGTGTGTGTCTCTGTTCTACGTGCGTGTATGCGCACGTCTTTTATCACCTCACAGTGTCACTTGTTAAATGAATATCAAGGTTGCAGGGGAAATAATTATTCTTGACGTTCATTCATAATATTCTCATCAACATTGACCACTTAATCACTTGATCTCATAAGTCTCAACAAGCACTGAACTGATCAGTTATTGTACATGACAGTCTGTATACATAAGTGTGTTAGAGCACACAGAACATGAACACGGGTTTGTGTGTGTGTGTGTGTATGTGTGTGTCTATTTCCAATTGATGAATTTAGGTGTGACTGTTGGTTTGTATGTGGTGTCTAAACAAAACGTTTTTGTTTAGATATCTATAATTCAAACTTGTATAGGTTGGTTGTGTGTGTGTGTGTGTTTTCTAATGTGTGTGTGTGTGTGTGTATTACCATTTGTGTGTGTGCCAGTTACCTTCATCTTCACTCTGAAATGCTGACAGACTGAACTGTTTCCAAATCAGATGCAGTGCTCAACGACAGCGAGCTTTTGTTTTTGCATGCAGCAATTCCATTACCAGCCGTTTTCATTATTTTAGCATGGTGTGTGTGCATGTGCGCGCGCGTTTGTGTGTGTATGTGTGTTTGTGTCTACACCCTGTTTTAAATTTGATGAAATGAATCTTCTCCTCAAGTCAAAGTCAGGTTATCTTTCCCCACAAGAGAGTTGAACAAAGACACACACACACATAGTGACCATCCTAACACTCACACACCTGGATGACAGCGTATGCACATGGATACGGATACTACCTGCATGATAGCACTGGTGGCTCTCAGCTGACCACACATGTATTCACACTCTGATGCAGGTATGCGCTTGCATGAGTGTATGCTGCAGGCTCTGCACATGCACACATGCGCGTGCACTGTGCCATGACTTCCTGTAGTTCATCCATCTAAAAGCTTTCCGCTGTCCTCAGCATGCCGAGAACGTTTAGAATACCCAGCCAACCAATGAGATGACTCTTCTGGGCTAATGACAGGACAGTTAGAAAGGATTAAGTGAACAAGGCATTTAGTTGTCTCTGTACTTCTCTGATTTATTCGAACACCGAATTTTAAATGAACAACCCAGAACTTAAATCAAACACACTTCTGTTTCAGGTCACATGGTCTCCTCCTCTTATTCCCAACGGAGAAATCCACGGCTATGAGATCCGTCTCCCTGAACCACGCATCTTCCACGACATTGGCAATGTTTCTGAGCTAAATGTCACAATAACGGACCTCATACCTTACACAAACTACAGTATCACTGTACTGGCGTGTTCCAAGGGTGATGGGCATGTCGGAGGATGTACAGAGAGCCTGCCCACGCCAGCTGCCACATTACCCACAAGCCCCGAAGGCCTCCACCCGCTGTCTGTAGTGGCAGTTAGCGAGTCTTTCCTGGCCATTTCCTGGCAATCACCAAGCAGGCCCAATGGACCGAACATCAGGTAGAATGGATATTACAGAGAAACAATGTGTGACAAATGTGTCAAACAATGACGATATCAAGATGTTTTCTTTTCTTACCAAGGATGGCACAGTTACTTAGACCACTGGGCTTAGTTGGCATTCCACATTACTGCTTACTATAAGTTGAAGGTATATTGGTAAGACACTCATATTCAAAGATACACAATTATAGACATATGCACTTGTTTTTCTCTCTTATCAACATTGCAGTCACCTTGCTTGTGACCAATAATCTAAAAACAATATGAGGAATTTAAATTGACAGAGCTCAGGAACAATACATTTGGTATGTAATGAGACGTATCCAGTAACCGGAGTAGCATGTCACACTTAACTTTAATATCTAATTACTTTTGTTCTTCAGTAACTTCACTGCATTGACTGACGTACCGAAAGTCGTGTCAGTGTGTTGCACATAACATTTGGACAAAATTATGTTTGTTGGATTGAGTTTAAAGGGGTGTCAGTATCTGTGGAGAAAAACTATTTTGTCTGCTCTCTGATCTTGTGTGTACACAAGGAGAGAACATAAAGTACAAAATGGCACTGGAGGGATGATGAGTTGAATGTTTGTTCAGTAAAAATATTACCTTGAAATACACAGGTGAGATTTACATGTCAGCAATCTGCATGACTGCTTTCAAATTGAAGAGAACCAAAGGGCTTAATTCTGTTGCTTTCTGACAGTTGAAGGAATTTCAGTGAAAAAAAGAAAGTAAGTTTATATTAGTTCTGTACAAGCAAATACGCATGTAAAATCCAACACTAATTATGCAGAGCCTATAAGATGTAGACTCTAGTCTGTGTAACTATCATAACTTTACATAATCTGAATCTAGCCTGTGTGTGTATTCATAGCTGTAGCTGTAGAAACCAGGCAGCCAAGACTGAAATCTACTACATGTTGTTATAGAGAGACACATTAAGGAGATGTTCAGTTGTCGCTGAAAAACTTAAGCAAACAGGCAGATAGGAACACGTTAACAAGCTGCTAACATGAGTGCCCTGGTAATGAGCTAAGTGTTGTGCATTTTTTAATCAGTGTTTTCTCAGTCCTAATGCACATTCTGGTCCATTTTGTTCTGTCCTGTTCTACTCTGTAGGAGATTAGGCCTAAAATAAAGGTCCATTTTCCTGGCAGGCGATTAAAATGCATGAGCCCGTCTCTCTGTTCTGCTCTGCTCAGCTCTGTGTGTTTGTCTAAGTGGGTTGGTTAAAAGGCGGCATTAAGCCCTTCTCTTCTGATTACAGCAGAAATTAGCATCACTGTGGGGAGAGGAAAACACAAACCCTGCAGAAAAAAAACAACAGAAGGAGGGGCGTCGGGAAGGAGGGGTGAGATACAGTGAAGGCAAAAGAATAGAGATGATGAAAAACAGCAGAAGAGGAGGAAATGAGCGATAAGGAGAGGAGTCAGTTAAAATTGCGTGTGTGTTTGTGTGTATACAGGCAGGTGTGTATCTCCATGTGTATTTCCTGCAGTGTGTGTCTGTGTGCTCATGTTGGTGCATTTGTAAACACGTGTTGTGTGTTAATGCATTCCTAAACACCCAACCGTGTGTGTGTGTGTGTGTGTTTCTTTTATTCAAATTTCCCCTTCAGATACAAGTTGCTCAGACGTAAAACCCAGCAGCCCCTGGCCATCGCCACGGTCCCCGCGGTAACAGCTACGTCCCCTCCCTCCTCTGAAGATCTCCATCGCTGGCTTCATGTTTACTCCGGCACCAAATTGTTCTACCAAGATAAAGGCCTAAGCAGGTGAGATTACTGAAATGAGCTCTAGAGCAAACGCCGGCAAGCCGCAGCAAACCGTGTGTGCAGAGCCGATCGGCGAGCTGCCGCTGATGTCGATCTTTTAATACCGCTCAAAGATACATTAAGCAAATATCCCAAAGAATTAAATTGTTTTTCACACAGCATCCCCTAATCTCAGTTTGGCACTTGGTGGAAGCATTTTTTCCCCCTCTATGCTTGCTAAACGGCTCTGGGTATACTCTTTTCGGGTTTATGTCTCTACTGTGCTTTATTCAAGTAGTAAACTGACAAACTTTTGAACGTGTCAGCACTTTTTTTATGATGTCCTAGAAAAGTATTTTATGAGTAAAGTAATATGTATTTGTTTAACAGAAATCACCATATTACCAGGACTAACAGCAATTTTAGAGGAACCTAATAAAGTTAGATATGACTGAAATTCAAGATTTCTCCATTCTTTCTTTATTTCTCATACGTTCATCAATGAAGGGTACTTGAAGTTAATACTAGGAGCTTGCCTCCTTTAACATTTGTCACTATTTCTGGCACAAGCTATATTTAAATTATTGAAGTAAAACTGGGTAACTTATTTCAAAATAGCTTTTAGTCCTATTTTCTAAAACCGTCACTATGTCCTGACAGTTACATGAAACAGATAATAAGTGGGAAAAAAAAAACTTCTTCACCTGCTAGGCCATTTAACCGTGGTCAAAAACAACCAATCAGAACAGAGTATCTGATGGAGTTTCAGTCACTGATCCTGCACAGGCTTCACTCCATCATGCATATGCCATATGCCTAGAACATATACTCACTTGGATTTTCAAAATGAGAGCACTGTCAGTCTGCAAAATCAGGAAAGTCTCCCAATCTTACTAATCTTACCGACAGCCTATTCAGATATTCATATATTTCTTAGCAACATTAGTAGCTTTTAGCTCACAATGAACATGTTATAGCCTCCCATAAAAAACAGCAATATTGTCTCTCAACAGATTCACCCGTTACCAGTACCAGTTAGAGGTACATAATGATGTGGGCTCCTCCTCAGGAGAGGTTGTTACTGCAGTGACCATGGCGGGGATTCCCCACCACCCTCCATCTCTGTCCGCCCACGCTATCAATCACACTGCTGTGCAGGTCAACTGGACACAACCTTGTAAGATCGCCCTCTTCTCTTGCACACACACACTCAGACACACACGGTCTCCCCAGCAAATATGGCCATATGGTCTATGAAGATTGTTCTGTGGCTTGCCAGTAATCAAAAATTTAAAAAAAGAGACTAACAGTATCAACTGCTCCCTCTCTCTTCTCCCTCTCTCTTCGTGTCTTTTTCAGCTTTGCAAGACCTACAGGGAGAGGTGGAATCCTACTTTCTCACAGTAGAGTCCACCCAGTCCAGTCAAATTTTGGTTTTGCCCCCTGAGATCATCTCAACAGAGATAAATGACCTTTGGCCCAGTACCACATACCTGGTGTCATTACAAGTGTCTAACGGTGCACATAATACAACTAAGGCAGTAGTTAACGTCACTACAGAGGATGGAGGTATGTCTGTATTTGTGTCTTACTTCAGATATATGTGAGGGTGTTACTGTGCACATATGAGAGTGTCCTGTACAGTACGTAAATTTAATACATCCAAGAGAGGTGTTAATGCGCGTTTCTCTGCAACTCTCCTGCTTCACAGGAGATGTTAAACACATCATGTCGTGAGGCATGAAATCAATACAAAGTGTGTGTGTGAGGCAGATTTAAGGTGTTGTAAAATGCTTGTTGGCACCGCCCGCAGACAAACACACGCAAACTACACAGCCATACACACAAGCTGCGTTGTACCTGTCAGACAAGCCAGCAAGCAGGGCAAGCAGAATTAATATACTTACAGTTACAATACATCAATTAATCTTATCCATAAAATTAGATTAGACATTCTAATGTAAAATTAATTATATCATGTCCGTCCTTTACATTTAAATGGAAAAATTCCACCAAAATATGCAGTGACATCATTACTATACATCTCTTTAAGAGAGTGTCATCTGTTCTCACACATTAGCTGTCTCTGTATAATCTATTTGTAAAATGACAACTGAGACTCTTTATCAGGATGTAAAATCTGGAGCTTTGAGAGAGTGTATAAAGTAGAATATAAGCAAAGTATGTCAGTTCTTGGATCTCCTGGCATTTCCCTTTTCAGGCAGGGTCAGCTTTTACCATCTTTAGCTATGAACTGTGCAGGCTATCCAACTGTCATCACGACTTTTCTCTCCATTTCCCTCTCCAACTCTGCCCAGACTCAGCATTTAAGGGATATCTTTCAAATCACTTTATATAATCATATGTCAGAGGCCGCTCACTCTGTTGTTTTCGTCTCCGTCTCCCTCAGTTCCTCCTTTCTTTTTCAGTGTAATCATATGTCAGAGGCCTCTCTCTTTCCGTCTAATCTGAGCAGTATAATAAAAAGTGCATTAAAAACATTAGAAAATCATTAGGTGCTAAAGGCAAAGCACGGCTCGTTTAACTGAGAGGGCTCTGGAGGTAATTTCATTATTTTACAGCCATAAGAGTGCACACACATACACACTCACTCTCTCTCACACACACACACATACATATACCAAGGCCAAAATATATTTTACCTAATGCACTCAACCCTACCAACCATCCTAACATGGCCTGCAATCTATAGGGCAATGCTAACATCAGGACTAATTGGCAAGAAAAATCTACGTGTATGTCTGTGTGTGTGGGTGGGTGGGGGTGGGGTGTGTGTGTGTATGAGTGAAAGAGGCTCAGTGTGCAGTATTGCGTTCATAATGCCATCCTGCAGTAAATGAAATGTAGAGCAGTAGGTTGGGTTTAGGTAAGTGCATTGGCAGCAAATGAATTGGGTTAACTTCTCTTAGCTGAGTGCATTTTCACTTAGAATAATAGATGGAGTCTGTAATGATTACCTCTCTCACACACCGTTTCTCATCTCCTCTGTGTGTCTGCTTCTCTTTCTCACTTTTGTACTCAAAATTGTAACTCCTTTGTCGTTTGAGGGAAATGTTGTACAGAAACCTGTTGTAAATTATTCTTTCCCCCACTCTTTGACTTTTAGATTTAGCTCACTGCCTCTATATCTTCTTATTTCACAGATTATCTCTTACTTGCCCTCTATTGGTCAGATATTCTCGCGTCCTACACTGTCATTCATTCCTTACTTCTGCCTCTGTATTTGTAAGTCATTCCCTATAGAATACCACCTTATATTAATCACCAGAGGAGTTTATTACCAGTGTCCTCTGTGGATGTGCTGAAAGAGAATTTCTGTGATGGGTGAACTGAGGGGAATTAAAGGAACTGAGGGAATTTGATCGAAAAGACAGCGGAAGAGAGAGAGACTCTAGAGCATATAATTACACAACACATAAAGGTAGAAACTGTCTCTGAGAAAGATTCACTCAGCTAAGAAAAGTTAACCCAGTTCATTTGCTGCCAATGTACTTATCTAAACCCAGCCCACTGTTCTACATTTCATTAAGGCTAGATAGCATTATCAACGCAATACTACACACACACTCACACACAGGTGGTGCCCTGTCTTATATGCACACCAACACACATTCTCTGTTTCTCTCTGTGTCACACACACAAACATACACGTCTCACTATTGTGTTTTATACACAGTCACAAACTCTGTGTTCATCTCTTCGTCCTTCTGTCTTGCTTTCTCTCTATCACATACATACACGCACTCACACACCTCTCGAGTGTAGGATGGTTAAAAGTGTTTGTCTGATATCTGAAAAGTCTTTCATAAAGTGTCTCCACTCATTCTGTAAAATTAGTACTGCTACTAAATGGACCTTCTCCATTATAAAGTGTCATTGGTGCATAGTCATAACACATAGTTTTGAAAAACAGATTTTTCTGACTTTTACAAGCCTGGCCTGATGATCACGATTGCTGCACAGTTTAAGGACATTTTAAAGTTTTAGTGGTGTAGCTTTTGTGTAAAAGGATTTACAAGTACTGTACACACAGTTATCAAATGAGTGTGTTGTGAAAGCAGCGTCAGAAAATCATGACGCCAATCGCATCTTCTGCAGCTCTGTTCTTATGTTACTGCAGCAGCCGAGGTAGTTTATAGGTAAAGGCTTAAATGTGATGTTGAGAGCCTAGTATCTTCAAGCTGTTTAAGGTTTTGCTGTTATTTAAGAATTAAACCATTTTGGGTCTCACATATGCCATTCTCAGAGCCAGACGGGATGTCTGCCCCAGAGGTGGTTCCAGTTAACAGCAGCACCGTACGTGTGCTCTGGTTTCCTCCTCTACGGCCCAATGGAGCAGTTACCGGTTACAACATCTACGTTAATGACCATCTTCACGGCAGCGTAGACAACAGCTCAGGGTCTTACCTGCTGGGGGACCTGCTGCCTTTTACAGTCTACAACGTACAGGTACACACACTCACACAAATAAAAACAGACATGCACATCCAAACACAGACACACAAACATGTGCATTACGTTTTTTTCTGCTGTGTTTGTTTTTGTATTTCAGGTAGAAGTGTGTACTGTGTATGCATGCGTGCGGAGTAATGTTACTCAGACGACTACTGTGGAGGACCTGCCTGCCGACCTGACCCTGCCACACACGCAAGTGATCAGTCCTAGGTAATACAGAGATGTTTTGTGAATGAAATATTTCATCTTAACCATTTTTAGAGTGTTGCAGAGAGAATCAACACAGCTGGCACCAACAGAATAAACAGTGGAGTTATTTCTTTTGTCTTATGAAGGCAGCACAAGATGTTGACTTAATTTTTCTCAGCAGTTGTAATCCGTGTATTGATGAAGACACAGTTTCAGTTGTGTCAGATTCTGTATACTATAGCTATATTTATTTCCACTACTGCAAAATTTCTTTTTAACAGCTTCCAAACTTAATAAAACATGATGTTAAACTGACATTTTACTCACAGTCACTTTAATAACATTTAACAATCTCTGCTTCACACATTCGACCTAAATCGCTACATGTTGCAAATCTTACAGTTGCAGAGGAAGTGGTGATTTGTGGCTTATTTTCTGTCAGGGACACTGTGGAAGTTGTAACTCTGTGTGTTACTACACAGGTCTTTCGCCTGCCAAAGATGTCAGAGATAAAAAAGAGGAAAATCAATAGCGAGAAGTGTATAAAGAAAGATACACGCACTTTGACACTGTAACTCAACTTTGTCAGTCATTAACCATGCATGAACGCTTGTGTGTGCGCGTGGCTATAACAAAGTTTTTGTGTGTCACCGCCGGGTAGTGTAAAAGGAGTGTGAAGGAGAAACATACCCCTTCTTTCTCTCTCTCTCTCTCTCTCTCTCTCTCTCTCTCTCTCTCTCTCTCTCTCTCAGGGTGGTGAGGTTGAACTGGTCCCGTCCAGGCAGACCCAGCGGGATCATGCTGGGCTATGAGGTCTTAAGACGGACCCTGAGGTCATGTGATGTTGGGTCAACAGGCGTTGCATCCTCTGTGGGAGAAGAGTCAGGAGGTGCAGGTGGTGTGAGGTTCAGATGTTCCTACATGCTGTGTCCTGTTAGTCATGGTGTGTGTGGGACATCCTGCTTCCATCCTGAAGTTCAGGTGATTATGTTCCAGTCATTTATTTTATTTGTTCTGTATTTTGCATTAGGAGGGTTATGGAATAATTTTTTATCCAGTTATTTATTTATTTTTTTTAATGATTTAAATAGATATCTCATAAGTTGCCATCTATTGCCAAATGAGTTAAAACAGTGGCAGTGTTTGCATTATTACAACCCAGGTGTGTCAGCCTTGATGCACCAGACTCACTCTTCAACTTCAAACAAATGAAAGATTACAGACAATGAAACTTGAAACTGAAACTGAAGTGAGGTCCAAAAATGATAAAATGATGATTATCATCATAGGTGCCTTGAAAAACAATGAAAATATTTGCGACTCCAACTTTAAAGAAGGAGCAACATTCATGAGTTAAAACAATCTGTCATGTTCTAAAGAGAGTTTTTCATTTTTTGTCAGGTCAAGAGTTTGGAACAATAGACACCTCTATACGTCTAATGTATTGAGAGAGTCTTGTTCAAATACCTAAAGACACACTGTTTCAAAAAACAGGACTCAACTAAAATAATGATTACGAATATACTGAGAATTATGCATTTGGGAGAGTAATGTTTCACCACTCTTCTGCTCTGCACAGTTTCAGTTTTTCACCTTTCTATTTGCAGTCCTCTCTCCTTCACTCTTTTCACCTGAAGACGAGAGTCTCTTTAAACTAGAACTTGTCGTGAGTGATCCTTAAAACTATATAACAACAGTGTGTGAAACAAGATAGAAGTCTTTGCTTTGGCTGCTCATCTGAAGTGGAGAATACATTGTTGCTGTGTACTCCCTCAGGATATTAGTCATCAAACCCTCACACACACACACACACACACACACACTCACTCACAGACAGACACAAAAGTACAAGAAGAAACATAGAGACCCACAGACAAATACACACTCACATTTCTTCTTCCATGCGCACATTATTTATGTGGGATGCCCAGTCATCCTCTCAGTGATTAATTTCTCTAAACAGATTAACTTGTCATCTGCATTCACTGCCATCCTTGTGTCATTGAATGCCAGCCAAGTTGGCAGAGTGAAACCGCCCGCCATACATTTACCCACAGCACCCAATGGTGCAAAAAATTATAACATTTAAGCTCACATGTGCAAATGCACACATACACACCTACTTAAATATCGCAAGTGGACATGTTTAGATGAAGCAGAGGCTCACTGTTTTCCTATATCACAAAGATGTGCTCCCACAAGCATATACGATGCACAAACTGTGTCCTTTGATGATTAACAAAACTGTTTGTCATGTCCTCAATGGAACAGTTTGATATACCCAGATTTTCACATTCACTGTGATGCTCAACAGAGTCTAATAAAGTCACAAAGAAACTGTTATATTTTATGATTTGCATCTGTAATGTGCACAACATATTGTCTCCTTATGTCAATGTTGACAAAACACACTGATGGTCCTGTTAAAAAGTACAGATTTTTTTACTTTATTGGTTGGTTTGAATTCATTACAATCAAGTAATCTCTGTATCCAGGATATAAATCAGGATGATCAAAACAGGGTTTATGAGTATAGGGACCCAATAATTTACTGTTTGTGGAGTGTGGCCCTGCTTAGGAATGTTCCCTGGTGGTCAAATAGCCTCTTGTTTCACACACACAACCCCTTCTGTGTGTCTGTGTGAATTTTTTTTTTGACTTTCTCGTGTGTGTGTGTGTGCAGGTTTGCTGCAGCGGACTTTTGCACAGTAAGAAACCACATCATCATTGCTGTGAGGGCAGTTACTTGAGTTTCAGTAATTCCTCTAATCCTGTCTGCTGCAATGGCAAACTGTACCCAGCTCTTCCTGACCATGAGTGCTGCGGAGGATACTACGTTCATGTGAACTCCAGTGAGTTTCAAATCGCTTCATGTTTACACTTACAGGGATTTGCTCTTTTCTACTCGACTCTAGTCTGCCCTCTTCCATGTTGTTCAAGTGCTTCCTTCATCTGTCCCTGTCTTCACAGACGAAGACTGCTGTCCTGACCACTCGCAGGGCCGGTTCTCAGTGGGGCTGGGTGACAGCTGCTGTGGGGGGGTTCCCTACTCCACGAAAGGCGGCCAGCTCTGCTGCAGTGGGAGTCTCCATGATGGCTATGGGGTCCAATGCTGTGGAGGCCAGATCATAGATGATTTACTGGTGTGCTGCGGTGATGCAGAGAAGGGGGAAGTGCATACATATGCCCCAGGTGAGCAAAGGAACTAAAGTCCACTGTGTTTGAACGAATTAAGGTTTTTTTTGCCCAACAATGAAAACAAATTGGGTAAAGTTTGATGGGCTGCCGATCTTTCTGGATAGGAAACTGTAATCCTTTACTGTAAAATCAACAAAAAAGCCCATCAGAAGAATAGTTACTCTGGCCCAAAAAAGGATTTTGTTTCTAGGTAACGTCCTAATGTTCATGGAGGGAAAATCGAGAAAGTGACGGTAAAGATAGAAAACGATAGAAGAAGAGAGTAAAGCAAAGAGGGTTGAGGTAGAGACACATGGTGCAGGAACGTCGGGTCGTTTCCCTTTCTTCATCTCCCCGCAGTGTCCCAAAGCACCCGGATACCATGGCACAGATGGGACTTGTGTGTGTGTGTGTGTGTGTGTGTGTTTGTGTAAGTGTGTGTGTGTGTCATTAGACATCTTGTCTTTGTCATGGCAGATGATGATGAAACACACTCGGGATGGCACCGTTGAGGGCACTGCCAAGCACACAGCAGGACAAATACACACTCATTCTCTCTCCTTCATACAAAACACACACACACACACACACACACCCTTTCACACATATAGACATATTACATGCATCCACACATCCACACAAACACACACAGAGTCAACAGGGTGTCCTCGGCAGGGTTCACTTAGTGTGGAGTGCCAGAGACAGACACGTGGACTCTATTCATCACACATAAACAATGGCCCCGTATGGACAGGCCTATAGTACTCCATTAGCCTATTCGCAAATACACAGACACACACTGACACACACACAAGATCCCTACTCACACAAATATACACATTCTGACAAAAAAAAGGTCTTAGAGAGGAAATCAGCAGAAAAATAATGAAATAATAATTTTTTCCCCAGCATGTTGTTTTTTCATGAAATTGTCAATAAGACTCTTACAGTGATCTCATGGACAGAGTAATGCTTGTTCATTTGTTTTGACTGCTCCGTTACACACCGTTACTCATTACGTCTCATCTTTACTTTTCTACTCCTCCACTAAATCCTCTCTTCTCTTCCAAATGAGCTGGCTATATGGTCATCCTTCATTTGAGGTGGCCTCCCAAGGAGTGCATATGCTCCCCACCTCCTCTTCCTCTCCATCTCCTTCTTTTATTTATTTCATATCTCCCCTTCTCCTTTGTCATCGTCTTTGTTATTTCCCCTCAACTTGTTTCCCAGCTTCCTCTGGCCTCTTGCTCCCCCTCTCTCCTCCCACCACCTTTTCTTCCTCCTCATGCTACCCCTCCTCCACCTCCCCCTTTCCTTTATGTGCCCCCTTCCCATCCACTCATCAGTCATTAGCGTTAGCTTCCCCATTGAGAACATATGGTATGATGGATCGCAGGGCTAGCGGCGCTAGCAAGGCAAAGGGCCATTTGCCGGGTGCACTGCGCTGTCGGGGAGCCCTGGGGCCGGCTACGCAACCTCGACCCCACACGTCTGTTTCAAGACACTCTCACTCACACACACAACATGCACACAGCAACGCCTATTATAGGATAGGCTACTTAACCTTGGCACCACTCACTCTCATTGCTGCCTCTCACCATGTCCAGGGGTTTGTATTTTTAATGATATAGTGAGAGACAGATTTATGAAAGAAAGAAAAATAGGAAGAAATAAAAATACAGGTAAGACAAGACTACAAATAACATATAATTCTATTTTAAATAGATTGTCAAATAAATAAAATTGTAAAAAAATAATACAATACAACAAAATATACAACATAACAACGAAAGGATGATGAGATGAATACAAATAAAGTACAGTTTATTATGAACCATAGAACCCATTTGATTAAAAAATACATTGTAAAGAAGAATGCAAAATAAAACTAAAAGTATGAAAAAAGAAAAAAGACAGAAAGAATGAAAGACTATTTAAAAATAGTAAAAAAGATATGGTAAGCTGAAAAAAACAGAAAGAGGTGGAAAGTGAGTGAGAGAAAAAAACAGGAAAGAACAGAAGAGTGGTGAAGAGCTAGATGGAGCAGATTAAAGGAGGAGTGAAGGGTATCCCATTGTGCCCAGCTGATAGACTAGGTTAGGCTGATGTGATTATGGGGTCCCTGAAGTGCGATCTATCACACATTACCGTCCACACTGTCAACAACCATACACACACACTGCAGGGGAACAGCAATGCCAGGAGACAGCCGTCTGGCAACAGATACACGTACCGGCTTGCGTGCACATGTGCACACGTGGAGATACACACACGTCCACACACAAACACAACAACAATCAGGCGCACTCACAAGGAAACATGCACGTGTATACACACAGAATTGCATGAACATTTACACTCATCCAAAGACAGTTGTATGAAAACTCTCACAGATATGTTTGTTGACAGCTCGACATTTTGAAACAGAGAATCGGCTGAAATAGAATCAGGGTCAGAAACATTACCTCACACAACCTGTCCCAAAGAAACATAATAAAACCAACACGAAGCTGAGCCAGTGGTCTGTATTCACCTAAATGACGCTTTGGCCTTAATGTGATTCAAAGTTGCTATTATTCTCCCTTTTTAAAGTGTAAGTTGATATCTTTCCTGTCCACACCCACCCATCTATGGTATGGTGGTATTGGTGTATTTTTAGTTTTAAGAATATTTATGATTAATTGATGAAGATGTTTTAAAACTTTTTATCTCTTAATGTTTCTTTGCTTTTGCTGTCAATGTTGCTCTGTAATGAGAACGTTTTTTCTACAGACCTACTTATTTCAGCCAGGCTTCTATTATTTCCTTTTTAAGTTCAGTCAGACTTTGAATTTAAAACTGCTATGAGTAGGATTTGTGATTTCTGACTTGGGCACCCCCAGTGGTAGTATAAAAAAATGTACTGTGGCAGAAGACAGAGGTAGTCTAGCTGTGTTGACCGGGTTTTTCAAATCCTTTACCCCAGTTATAAAAACTGGTTTGTCATATATAATACTCCAGTGTCTCAAGCACATTCAAGTTTTAATCGGTACAGCCGTCTACACCAGCCATATGATCGCTTGCACCTCACATGTGCTGCAGCCGCGTTTTAGGCTTCAAGTTTGTTTCTTTCCAACTTGTGATCCTAGCTACATGAATTGTGTATACTGTACTGCCTACATCTGTCTTTATTCATACTTACCTGGTCAAGGAACACTAATATACCATCTTAAATGGCAGGCCAAGCATCCGGCCAGTTTTTGTCTTTGAGGTATTATTGAGATGGTCCATAATCCTTTCCTCAGCATTCCCTCATTGTTATACAGTAAAACAAAGTCTCTGCGCTAAATCCCTCCCTTCCAAATCTGCCAGTTTGTTTAAACAGCTTTCATTTCACTTTCAAGTAGATTAAATACTGTTTGTTTTTGGACAAGAGTGCCTCAGTTTTCTTGCAGCGTTTCCTCCTGTGTCGCAGGTTCAAGACCAACTTTTAAGCTCTTCATTTGCTCCTCTTTTCTTCTCTCTCTGAGTTCGTATGTAAGATGTTTAGCTACGACTTAGGTGAGATTAGATGGTGTTTAAAGGACCGTGTGTGGTGTCTTTGGCCTCCCGTTGCTCCCTGACTCTCCCTTAGTCCCCTGCCTCACTGTGCGCGCTCCACTAATCATTTCCCCTTCACACTTTTTCTTTACAGTGTTCAGTTCTTTAACTCTTCCATCTGCCCTTCAACCCCACCTTCCCCATCTTTCACTGTGAGTGCTACCATAAATGCCCTCCCCACCTCACTTTTTCTTAAAGTAAGTGAATCTTAAAAATGTATGCGTTTATTTAACTCCTTCCAGTACTCCCCCCCTCCTCTGTCCCAGCCCAGCAGGCCCCATCCAAACGTTCAAGGACAAATCTGAATATCCCTTTTCACCGTTTAAGTGTTAAAAGCCTGGCGGTGCTGGGGTGTTATCTTAACGCGCCTTGCCGTGCCATCATCAGAGTGCGTGATGAAAATGGCTGTGATGATGATGCTAAAAGAAAAAAGAGGAGGGGGAGAAAAAGTAATAATCAAATATGTTTTTCAAGGGCACAGTGACCATTTGCTGGAGGGAAATTATCCCAGTAGTTAAGCTAGCTCACTCCAAGCCTGGCAGAGTTGTGAGAGTGGATGCGTTTGTGTGTATAAGTGTGTGCAAGTGTGCATGGCTTATTACTTCAACTTGGTGCATGTATGCTTCTCTGTCTGCATGCAGCTGTCTGTTACTGTATATGTATCTGAATGTGTTTGCATTTGCACAGAGAGACACGCATCCCTCACTCACCCTTTCATTGTTTCTGCCAAAAGATTCTCATCAGTTTCTGTGTGTGCGTGTGTGTGTGTTTATCATTGCCAAAAGCCTCTCATCAATGATGGGTAGCAAATGGCCAACAGTAGTGCATTCCAAACAGCAGCGTCTGGCTGCTTTAGAAGATCGAGTACTCTCTGAACACAGGAAGACATTTCTCTCTCTGTTAATGTATTTATGATGATGGCTTTTCTATTAGGTTTACTTTAATGACTGGCAAGAATAAAACCAGAGGCTGTCAGGAGCACAGCGATGAGGACAGTCTGGTGTGTGTGTGTGTGTGTGCGCAAATTAGTTTGCCTGTGTGTTATTCTTAATGTTGTGACTACAACACATTGTGGATTAATTAAAAGTTAAAACACATGACTTCCAGGTAGGCCAGAGAACGAATTGAGCTCACATTTACAAGAACATTTAAACATTTTTAGCAAGTTAACACTACAGGATTGAGTTGCAATTAATACCTGCGTGGTGCTGCATAACTCTGCGTAAATATATTTTACAAATATTAAAACCTTTTGTTCCAATCGAAATGTTATCCTTACACCACAGTGGCTGGTGGTTTTTGCTACCCAATAAGTAGGCATGTCATGCCTCTGTAAAGGTTACATGACAATGGTGCACATTGTTCAGAATGGTTTCAGATACACTGCCTTTGTGTTGAACAGTTCACTTGGAAGATACATTCCAAGTACATTTTATTAACTTCTAAAGACTGCACAATACTTGACTGCACTGCGACAAAAATGTAAATAAATTTAAAATACAGAGTAACATTTCAAACTTAATTTACATAGTGTTTGATGCAGTTGAAATGTCCACTTTTTTACATATAAAAACTGTATGCAAAAAGTTAGACATACGATTGAAATCAGTGCTGTATGGAAACCTTTCCCTTCAAAGTCTGTCAGTTTGTTGATGGCAACAAATACTGAGTGATCTGATGCCTCTTTAAGTGATCTTTTGGCTCACATTGGCTCACGTCTTCTGCTAAAAGTTGGACTTGAGAAAGTTATTGATTATTTTTATTTTCACAGTGTCCCATTAGACTGTGTTAAAGCAGGAGGTTCTCTCCGCTGGAGCTGCACTAAAGCTTGGACACATTAATACAGTATAATCATATTATAGCCCTGTTTTATTGGCCTGCACATATTCTGATCATCCTGGTGCTACATGAGGCCTCTACCACACTCCCTAACTCACCAACTCCCACATCCTTATTGATGACAGTGATGGATAATCTGCAGGAGGCAGGCCATGGGTCATTGTTTTGTCAGCTACAATGTCTCTCGTCGGATTGAGAGCAGAATTGGTGAAGGCACAATGTGAGAGGATTGGATAGTTGAAAGCACTTGGGATTATCTGTGAGGTGAATGCATCTGTTCTGGAGTCACCATGTCTGCTGTAAAACATGAATTTTTGTTCTCACTAATTTTGGCGCATCCACAGTGGATGACAAAATATGTTGCCCTCTTTATTTTAGTAACTTTTTTTCTCATTCAGTCTCACGTCTTTAAACGTTTTTTTCCTGTTTTATCACTTTCTCAAACTCTATAAATTGTTCTTTTCACTTCCTCCTTTTCATCTCTCTCTCTCTCATGTCTTTCTTTGCCCTCTCTCACAGACACTTTAAACACACACATGAACAGCTGCTTGCTGTGTCTCACTTTTTAGTAAATCCCTATAGAGTGGTGAAAATATAACTGCCACCAAAGCATTTACCTAAGCTCAGCACACACACATACAAGCAAAGATGCACAAACACTGAAATGCACACAATGTCACACACATGCCCAGCTGGTAATGTTGTTGAGATAAAAAAAAAAAAAAAAAGACGTCAGAAAGACAAGAGGACAACCGGTCAGCTGGGAAAAGAGTAGGTGTGTATGTGTGTGTGCCTTTGATTATGTGTGTGCTTGCTGCCCCAACATCCACATGTGTGTGTTCACAGGGGAACACTGTGCACTGTGTGAGAAAGTCAATCCACTGTGATTTCATCTCTCGACATGACATATAGTCTGGCCCCTCTGGAGCACAAAGTGCGTGCATGCACACAAAAACACACTCTCTCACACATACACAGACACACACTCTCCCACACACTCATACACCTTCCAGCAGTGGTGAGTGTGTGAGTGTGTGTGTGTGTGTGTGTGTGTGTGTGTGTGTATTAAAGCCAAACCAATACTGGATTTTGGAGGCTGATACCATTTAATGAGGGTTGATTAGAGTTGAGTTTTTTTAACAAACACGATTCAATGAACATGTTTGATAAGGGTCCCTGAAGTTGAGTTATTTAAGAGTTGTGACACAAATACAGACCAGGGCTTCACTATAAATTAAATTAGGATCAGAAACAACGATAAACAATTTATACAACTACAATATGACTCGGTTATCCTTATGTATGAATGTATTCTTCATTTGCAGGTACTTCGCTTCTGTCTGTGAGATGCAAGCTGCAGGAAAGCTTTCTCCGACCATTATTTATGTCAACAGATTAAACTCAGATCACATTTTTGGTGTTTCTTTAATGCAAGTTCTTGCTAATTATCTGTCAACATATATGCAGATACCAATGATCAGATGGGTGACCAGTTAAAGGAAAAACATGATTAAATGAGATTTAAAATTTAACAACAAAAGTTGGATTAGATGTTTCTATATTATGAAAGGTATTTTGCTGGCATGGTTTGTCCCCTCAGAGGGAACGGTAACTGGAAATCACTTCAAAGTTGTTCTGAGTGACTACCTTTATCCTGTGAATAAATATTTCTGTTCTGACAGGAGGGGTCTCTTCCAGGATGACAATGCCCTTATCAACAGAGCATGAGTGGTCACCGAACGGTTTGATCAGTATGAAAATGATGTGAATCAGATGATATGGCCTTCACAGTGACTAGATCTTCAACCCAACTGAACACCTATGGGAGATTTTGGAGCGACGTGTTGGACAGCGCTCTTCACCACCAAATGAGGGAATATCTTTTGTAAGAACGGTGTTCATCCCTCCAGTAGAGTTCAGAGACTTGGAGAATCAGTGCCAGGGAGAATTGAAGCTGTTCTCAAGGCATGTGGTGGCACCTGTTGTTGATTTTTTTCTAATTTCACATTTTTAATCCATCTGTAGTCTCTGTCATAAGCAAAAATTGTCCACAGCATCAATTTGTTAGTAAGTACATCCACTTTTAAATGGATGCTGCGTGAGTGTGTGTGTGTGTGTGCTCAGATGTGTGCCACCAGTCTGTGTCCATGAAAGCTGCTTCAGTGTAAGTGTTTGTGCTGGTATACATGCAGAAAAAACTGTGTATGTGTGCACTTGCCCCGCACTTTGTGCCAAACCCCTTGTAATATATTCAGGTATTTAAAAGTGTTTGGTTTGTTTAAAGTTGTGGAGGGGTTTTGGTCTCCTAGAGAGCTCGGATAACCCTAATCCACAACACACATTTTTATCAGTAGTTCATTGGCAGGGCTAAATATTGACTTATCATTAAGTGGAATGACTGAAACCCTAATAATAATTCACGTTGTCTAAGCACCTTGTGTTGACGCAGCGCTCCCGACGCTATTAACGAATGTATGCAAATCCAACATAAATCTGAAGATTAGGGCGGAAGCATTCTGCGATGCAAGAGAGAAAACAAGAGGTGTGTGATAAAATGTTGTCAACACATGCGCGCACATGCATACGCATGCACAAGCACACACAGCTTATAAAGAGGACGAGAAAATAGGAGGTGTGTGTTTCAAAACGTTAACACAAATGTACAAGCATGTCACACACACACCCATACATAGATAACGCTTACAAAGACGGATTGGGTTTCTGCTGAATGGGTGATAATACAATAGTGAAGTTTAGCTGCAGAACAGTAAACAAATGATGTAGACCTGTGAACTAAGTGGATGAAGAGGGAGAGAGTGGAAGGGAAAGAGGGAGAGATGGAAACGAGAAGATGTAAAGATGATGGGGGGAAAAGTGGACGAGAGAGGAACAAGTAGAGTCATTATCAGGAGAGATGTAGGAAGGAAGGAGAGTATTGTGCGAAAAAGAATTAAATTAAAGCACTGAGGAGAGAGAAAAGATGGAAGTAAGTAAAGGTAGAACATGGATAAACTAAGAAGAGATATAGGTTGATGTAGATGTTGGGGACGCAGGATGAAAGGAATGATGTCACAAGTGATAAAGTTGGCGTTTCCTGAAGTCGTAGAATCAGGTTTGAATGGAGGGGAGGTAAATGAGTAAAAATTGTGAGTGGCAGAGGGCCTGGTGTCCGTATTGAAGAGAGGAGTAGAGGTGAGGATGCTGAGAGGACGAGGGATGAGTGGAGGGAAGCTATTTTGGAAAAGTGTTGAGCTGTTTATTTGCGCGTCATTGAAGCTGAAGTAAGGCGCTGAGGGAATTGGCCACCAAGCCCCCGCTCCGCAACAGCTGCCGCTGCTAAGTGAGTTACTAGCCGTCAGACTGCCTTTATGTCACACAATCACGCACACACACACACACACACACGCATTTTCCTGTCACATGTTGCCTGTGATGGATGCGGTGAGGATATAATGCACCGCAACAGCACAGAGAAAATATGTGCCATTCTCCACTTTTGGCCTTTAAGTGAAATGATTGCTTAAATTAACAGCATTTCATGCGCGCAAAGAGTGAACGCTGATTAGGTTGTTAAACAATAAGTTATTTATCACTCCACAACTAGCTGCAGCCCCATTACAGGGCGAGGCCAGGATACAAAGCAATGACTTAGTGTTTAATGTCTGCTGTCAAATAAAATGGGCAACACAGCTGGGGGTAGATAGTGCCACAGATCAGCATGTCATCAACTGTTTGGATAAATTTGCTAAATACCTCATGAAAGTTAGATTATTTTAACTCTAAACTAAATAATCACAAAAGACAGAGGGGTTCTTGCAATACTTAAGTCAAAATGAGAAGCTTTTACTTTTGGACTCTCTCATTAAAATACAATTTGTCCTTTTTCCATCAGCACGGTTGTGGTAGTTCAGGAGAGCCGTGCCATGCCGCGCTCATTTGTATTTCCAGTGTATCCTCACAGCAGGGGGTTACTTTGCTGACTCAGTGTTATAGCAGGACCATATTATAGCCCTAATCCATTGCAAGGCCAAAGCTTGACAGTCCCCGCCCTCAACTAAGCTAAGGCTTCAAGAGTAAAAAGACCAGCTCAACTTGTGTTATTAGGAGGACCACTGGAGGGGAGGCACTGTGTTTACTCTCTGTCTTCAGCTTTCATTAGTTTTGCAGCTCCCGCATAAGAGCTGCTGCCAGTTCTGACCTAACCTTAATCTAACACACACACAAGCGTCAGTGTTTTCTGAGCTTCTCTCTTATTTGAATTGAATCATGCCTTTGTTCCCTCACTACCTCGCTATAACTACCGTCGAGTAAAGACCTAAAATGGCATGCCCCGTTGGAGTCTGTTTGTCTGAAAAGTTTTACTTAAACATCTCATTTCATTTAGACCCCAGGTTTTTTGTTTGTTTTTTTGGTTTTGTTTTTTACAAAATTACAATTTTCCTGAAAAGAATATTAATTATATTAGTTGATTATAATATTAATTATAGATATAACCATAGTTACTTAACAAGAACAGCTTTTTGTACCAAAGACTTTAGCAGAGAGAGTTAAGTTTCAATAAGCAGAATAAAGTTACAGATTCTTCAGACCAAAACATTATTTTCTCCAACCAAGAGTCTTTCTACCTCAAATCCGCAGGCACTAACAAAGTTTTAATGTTTCATTTATTCTCAAGTTATTTGAATTTAAGATACAGAACGTTGGAGAATGTGAAGAAAAATGCTTGACATTTGATATTCAGCTGCAAAACATTTACAGGGAAATGGAGTGATAGCATGTATTTTAAATGTCACCTTGCTGCTGAAGGTGAAGTGGTGGCAGAAAGACATCACCTATCACTGTCAGAGATGGCAGCTTTCGGAAAAACACACTTCCTCTCCCCCCTGCACTCCCAGAGGGAGAGGAGAGGAGAGGAGGATGTATGTAAGAGTTGATAAGCGAAGATGCTCACTAATATTCAGAGCAGGCTAAATACTGTTACTGTGGAGAAAATACGGATTGAAGAGAGGAGGAAAAAAGGAGTTAGGGAAGTTAGGAGAGAGGCGTTTTACAGTGTGGAGAAGAAGCGCATAAAACAAGAGGAGGTGAAGGGGAGGGACTGAGGAAGGAGGACATGTTATGGCGGGAGGAGGACGGGGTAAGGAGGTGTAAGAGGAGGAAAGGGGCAGAATGGTTTCAGACATCACGGCTGAGTGTAGAAATGTAAGCAGATCATGTGAATGACAGAGATGACACCAGGAGCCCAGGCCTCCTTGAAGCTTGTCCTTGTGAGCATTTGGTGCTGTGGGAGGACCTGAGGCATTAATAGGTGGAGTAGAGAGACTGAAATAAACTGAAATAAACTAAACAAGTGTTGAAAATGTAATTGGATAAACCCATTTAATTCTCAGAACATATCTTTTCAATAATAGTAAGGAAAGGTCTGTGAATGAGCAGCAGATGCTGTTAAAATGATAAAAAATGTGTATATAACAATAATTTAAAGAATGTTTTTTTTGCTTTTAGGTTTCATCTGCTGCGGTCAGGATTATATAAACTCTTCCACATCTCTTTGCTGCGTGGGCAATGACGGATATCCCAAACTGCACCCTGCTGGCAATGCCACGGTGACATTGCAGTGCTGTGGGTCAAAGGTCATACATCAGGAAGAGGAATGCTGCAACGGGATTGGCTATGACCCCCAAAGACATGTGTGTGCTGACCGACCCACACCCGGCCTGTTGATCCAGGTGTGTTTGTATGTGGGTTTTGTGTGTCTGTATGTGGGTCTCTGTGTTTGTCCATAATATGAAGCACTCTGAGTTTCAAACTCTGAATCTGTCTCTATTGCTCTCTTTTACTTTCTTCATGTCCACCGGATGCAGCTGTGTAGTGTCCCCGTCAGTCCGTCACATGTTCCCTGTACCTAAAGTGTTAACTAGAAGTGTTTTTCAGCAGCCACATTTCCAATATTAGAAGCACTGTTTTGCATTATTTGAATTCACATTAGATGCTATTTATAATTAGATATTTTGAGGCCGTATTTTGCTCATTTACATTAGTCAGTAACTGTTGAATGCAGCTAGAAATATGGGTTTAGGGCAATTAGCAATAAATACAGGCATTAAATTTACAAATAATTTCAAAGCCTCTGGCATGCAAAATATTCTTAAACAGTGCTTCAATGTCCAGTTGATATCAATAGTTAGATAGAGTCTCTCTCTCTCTCTCTCTCTCTCTCTCTCTCTCTCTCTCTCTCTCTCTCTCTCCTCTCCCATCTCTCAAACTCATACTCATTGTCACATCAGGAGTTGGGGACCGGGCCATCTTCCATTTATCAGCTTTTGCGTGTTCCTAAGGCAGCATGAGACAGACACACACACACACACACACACACAGGGACAAAGGGTAGGAATTCTCATTAGCTCTAATGGTGTCATTAAGGACCATGCATACCACATACAAACCTATAAACCGCCATAAGATACATTTCTGTGGTAATTGGCAAATCACGTAAAGAAAATAAAGGTATTGAATCTTAAATTTTCCATCTTTTCCCCTTTTGTCTCATTCTCCCCTGATGTTGCTCTTTACTGCTCTCTCACTACTTAACATCTTCCCATTTCTCTTTTCCTCTCCCGTCTCTGCCTCCTTCCTCTGTGCAGCACCAGTGTTTGCAGGGCACCGTGTGTCCTGTAGCTGCAGCATCCACGGCTTACTGTGGCTCCTGTGACCTCGATCCATCCATGACCGCCTGCACATGGGTCCTGTCTGCACACACACACCCCGACACACCCTTCACAACATACTCACCGTCCATCAACACCACACATGAAACTGTCTCTGCGGGCCCGACTACATACATTAACAGAAGTGAGAACACACACAAAATTGCAGACACATACGTGGGCACCCGCACTGAGAATCTGCAGCTTGAGGGAAGCCTGTGCCCGGCGCATGAGGAGGTCGTGTACAGCGGAGATGCCAACAGACACACCTATACAGGTAATTTGTGTGTTTGAGCCTCCTATCACTGCTTTTCACTCCAAACTGCTTGTCTTTGAATAAGGAATTGTTGTCAGGTTTACCTGAGTGACATCACACAAATAGTTTTCTCAAACCTTCCACAACTTTCTTTTACATGTTGTTGCTAGTTAAATATCGATCAAAAAAGATCAATATAAGTTTACTTTAAGTATATTTTAATCCTGCAATCTTTTCTCTGCTGTCAGTGTGCCTCTGTTTGCCTAATGCATTTGAATTATAAACGCTTTGACCATTCATAATGTATCTGCATCGCTGCCTCTGACCTGTGACTTTGCTGGAGTTTAGGACTCTCACTTCAGTCCTCTGGGCCGCTATGAAGAATAACTAATGCAGAATGAAGCCATCTGCTAAACACACTGCTCATAGAAATTTTAAGCCTGCAGAAACCAATTCTGCATTTACTCTAAATGTGTCAGCCGCTGCAATCAACGGGCTTTAGAGACAGATGCCCTTCCACAGACTCTCTCACACACACACACACCAAGACAGCTGTTGCAGTGCACGTTGATAGCTGTAACGTGGTAACGCTTTCTGTACACTTGTGTGTCATTAAAACTTAGAGATGGGCGTTTAAATGCCATTTCCCATTCCCTACTATTTATCAGCCCAAAGGGAGTTGGAGTGTGTGCATGTGTGTTGGTGTCTGTGGGCGTGTGTGTGGGGATTTTCAGTCTGTCCACACATTATTTATCTGGGTAGTTACGTGTGTTTAATCAAGACTAATTGTGGTTGTGTATGTTATGTGTGTGTACTGGTGGTTGTGCACTCAATTACATGTGTTTTGTGTGTTTGTTTGTTTCAAGTTAGTTGCTATTTAAGTGTGCCTCTGTAGTGAATGTGGGTCTGTGTATGTGTTTCTTTTACTTGTGTGTGCGTGTGTGTGTGTGGCATGGGGTGGTTAGGATAAGAGTTTCTAGGCAATGCTGTGACACCATCTGGGCAGAGGCACATAAAGCTGTCGCCACCCACCATACACCAGATGTTTCTCATGCACACATACTCACACACACACACACACAGTCGCACACACTGGGTATCATGCTATACTTCTCTGGGAAAAAACGTAAGGTAGATCACACACAGAGCACTCCACGTGTGCAATGAATGCTATAAATATACACTGTATTGTCCATAACCAATTTAGGATTTTACCTTTTGGAATTAGTTCTTAATGAAATACAGAAACTCAGTTTTTAGGCACGTGTCTATGCCCACATTCAGTTTTTTATTTACATGTGTGTGTCACTGTGTGTGTTTTGCTGCTCCAGTTATCACAGTAGTAAAGACAAGAGTCCCAGACTGGCAGTTAAAACGTGGTCTCATTTACAGCAGCAGTCCCTTAACACTCCTAAAAATAATGCACGTGTGTGAGTGTGCACAAGTGCATCTGTATGTATGTATGCGCCTGTATGTATACCTCACCAGAAGGGTTGTCATAACCTGTCTCCCAGAATGCTTCAGTCACAGCCTGAAGTTTACAACTATGCACCAATGAGTGCATATATTTGCCAAATTATACATTGGCAAGACAGCTTTTGTGCAGACATTCAAACATTACCTACCTATTAAGACCTATTAGTACAACAACAATCTAAAAAGATCTACCATGTTTTAATTATGTATTATTATACTTATTTATATATATATTATATATATGCATTTTGTACAAAAGAGTCCCGACCCATGGCCTTTTTACAGCAGTTGGTCTAAAGATTTTAGGGTGCAAATCTATTTTCTCATACTGTTTATAAATGTGTAATGTTCTTAGCACTTCACATACTAATGCACAACCTAATCTCCTTTACAAACTGGTCAATAAAATGAAATAAATGCTTTTTTTTTTTTTTTTGGATAATTGACCAAATTATCTGAAACATGACATCCATCACATCTGACATCTTTATTAACTAAAATAGACAGAGGACTCAGGATTTTTCATTTTATTCAAACAACTGTCTCAGATAAAACTTATATTTACATAGCATATTTACATTTACATTACTTGTTTGTATATTAGAATTAGAGCTTCTACTGTGTATGGATTTACAGTATTAATCACATGCATGCAGTTTCAGTGTTGGTAAATGATTTACTCATTCAAATAATTTACCGACTGAGTCTTACTGATAGATTTGTTGATTATTTTCTTCCCATCTGATTTATTTCCCTTGCTCACCCTCTTCTGTCCTTCCCACCTTCATAACTTTGTCATAGACTCTGACCTGGAGCCCTTCACTACCTATGAGTACAGAGTGAGGGGCTGGAACAGCTTTGGACGAGGCTCCAGTGACGTTACAACTGTGACCACCAGTGAAGACAAACCATGGGGAGTGGCACCGCCCCGCTGGAGTCGCTTAAGTGAACGAGATGACATCATCCAGCTACAATGGCAAGCACCTGCCAGACCAAATGGTGTGTATGCGTTTGTGTATCAGTAAAAATCCCCTCCGCTGTAGATGTACTACAGTTGAATTCACTTCAGTAGAGGAATATTCATGATGAATGTGGATATGTGCTTGAAAATCTTTATGCAAAGAGAAAAATCTGACATTGATTATCAAAACTGAAACATCTTTTCCATTTTACCAGGGGACATCACCCATTATGTTATACTGCGCGATGGACAAGAACGTTACCGTGGTGATGAAAACAGTTTCACTGATGTGGGCGGGATCAGACCTTTCCAGGAATACAGTTACCAGCTGAGGGTCTGTAACCGGGCTGGTTGTACTGACAGCGCACAGGTAAGAACACACATGTGTTGGTGTAATACCAAGTATACACCAGAATTGAAGTTTTTAGGAAAAGCTCAGTGGGTGCTGGGAGCAAAGACACCTGGCTGGCCTGACATGTATATTCATAAAGCTTGAAATCTCAGCTATTGAGTGGGAACTTTCTCTCTTTCAGTTTCAGAAATGGTACAGGCACTCTGTCGTAGCACCCCATTTCATAAAGACATTATCCCCCTGTATATAATGGCTGCTCTAAAGATGGACTGAGTTTCACTGAACTAAGCACCACTTTACTCTGTAGTTTAGTTCACTTCTTTAATTTAGGCTGAACACTTGAAGAAAAAGAAAGAAAAAGTTGGTCTGTGCACTTGTGTCTGTGAAAGTGAAAGAGATAACATTCAGAGAAAACATTGCAAAGACATGTGTTTGTGTATTTCCATTTGTCAATTAGTGTTGTTGTCATCAGTGTTTTTTTGTTTTGTTTTGTCAAAAAACAAAAATCTGCCACTTCCCCACCAAAATGTGGCAAGGAGTTGGCAGTGTGCAGGAGCTGCTCTTGTTGCTTGGACTCATCCCTTATTCTCCTACACACCTGTCTGAATACAAGTGTGCAAATATAATTTTTCCTGTCTCAGGACAGCAACCTTGCAGCATTGGTCTTCCGCAGTTGGCTGCTCATCTGATCCATTGTTTGGCCAGTGGCCTTTCAGCTACATGCCCTTTTACTGTCTGGTAAAAACCTCCCCAAGATGCTGATTTATAAATGTTGTATACATCATAATTCAGGTGCTCAGCTGTTCTGCAAGTTATATTTTACAAATTCTAAGCCTGTGTCTGACCTTTGTTGTTAAGAAATAACAGAGTGTGATGTTTCCACACTGTGTGAACTCTGTACTGTTCCCATGTTGGAGCAAGTTGTTATTTAGCCTTGTTTCCACTCTCTCCCTGTATGCGAGGCATTGGATTTGCTGAGCCTACCTGATGTTTGCGATAGCGTCCATAATAGCTTCACACAGAACTCCCCCCTGCTATCTCTCTGGCTGTAGCTGAGCTGATATCACCACAACAATTAATTTCTCCGGCTTAGAGGTGATGAAAGCTCCCGTTGAAAACTGTCTTTCTGGCTTTTTTTAAGCTAATTTAACATCTCATTATTTTGATGAGCACATTATTACGTAAAGACGGCGCCTCTGGATGTGTCACTGGAGGAATGGATGGAGGTGCAGTTGGTTGAACTGGTTGTTAGGGTTTCGATAGATAAGTCGTTGATGGGTGGATTAATGTGTAGAACAAATGAATGCTAGAGAGAATGATGATATGGATGAGAAAGGAATAAACAGTATGTACATAGTCGCATCTGTTACTGCTTTAAGTGACATCTTTTCAATTTTTGTAAATGTATTAAAGTGATGGCATGTGCTGCGCCTAATGTCATCTTGCTTTCTCCGTCACATTTGTTCCCCATTGCTTCAAAGTCAATACATATCAATGGATTAACTTTTTAGAGCCAGAATAGTCAGACACATGCAAAGAGTGGAGCTCATGTAAAGTGGGGGAAACCTGAGGCATGTTAATCATGCAACAAACAACTATGTTTATTTTAAAGCTGCATTAAACAATATGAACATTTGGATTTGCAACACAGTCCAAATTATTATCAGCTTATCAAATCAACATGGACAATGTGCTGGCAAACAACCACTAACTTACACATCTAGCGCAAAAACAGCAATTTAGTAGAGAGCATTATCATTTCATTGTAGCCTTGTTTAGAAGGCCCAATATTCACTCAATATTTAGCTGTACTCGCTGAAGAGAAACACCTTAAGTTCTGGCCCTTTTGCTCTTTTATTTCACACTGGGCAGTGTACCCTGTTGAGGGTGATTCCTGTTACCCGATGAAAACGATGTCTGATTCTCAGTGGGGTCGGCAGTAGGAATAGGAAAAATAATTCAGTAATTTGTTGTTATTGTCTGATGTAAGCCCGATGTCATTCTGTGTATGCCACTATGAAATTGTAAAATCTTAGAAGACATCATGAAAAAATAGTGTTATTTTCATAATATTAATTTACATTAACCATATTTTGTGCTCTCTCTACACACAAAAGTGTTTGTGTAAGTGCACTCAATGCTCAGTGCACATGAGCATTTGCTGCATTTGCTAAAATCATCCAGAATACTCCAACAGCAGGATGCAAATGCTGCACCAACCTGACCTCTCATAACATAAACATTTCTATTATGTGACCAACACATAGCCTCCTAAAGCTATACGCAGCTACACCACAAACTCAGTCTCTGTCTTCCATGTTCTCTACATCTACCTCTCTTCCTCACACACACATACATATGTTCACACAAACAAGCACACACACTCGGAGCAGAGGGTGGAAAGGGAGTGAGTTGGATTAGTTTGTACACCAGTGAAAATTGGCCAAACAGTCCCAATTATGGGATAACTTGGGCTAACCTAATACACCACTGCAATTACCTGGCATCAGCCCCCTCACACATACACACACACACAGGCACAGACAAACAAACACAGGCACACACAAACGCACACCTGCTGTGACAACAGAAGGTGCTGATCTAATACGATTGGTCACTTAGAGAGGGAGGAAGAGCGATTGGTCCTCCTCTGTCTTTGAATCCTTTTGTCCTGTTCTCTCTGCTATTTGTCTCCTGTCATTCCCCTGATGTTCACGCCACACTTCTCAACTGTTGTCTCTTCCCTCTCTTAACCTCTCTCATTCCCCACACTTCCCACTGTCCAAACACCAGTTTCTCTTTTACAACAACTGTCATCTGGTGTCCAACACCCACCCTTCTCTTTTTTCTATGTGTCTCTCACAATCCCATTTTCCTCCTCCAAGTTTCCTTTCCTGTGTACACGGAGAGAAGGGTTGGATGAACAGCGTGCTTTCATATATGCAGCTTTTTATAACGTGAGTGAAATGGAAGCATGTTGTATTTTTCTGCTGTATTATTAGTGATTCTGTGCCATGTTAACATATTATACATTACATATTATATTATATTTTCATGAGTCCGTCATTTCAGGTCGAACGGGGTTAAGTATACAGGATTAAATGAGACTTCACTACTGAGTCAGTTGCACCCTAAAGGCTCATCTATCTCACTGTGCCTGTATCAATGTACTGCTGAGCTTTAAATCCTAACTTCTGTAAGTCAGAGCTACGTTGTCAACTAGAGCAAAGTTCAGTGTACTTTACGTTTGCTGTGTTTGTAGTACACTTGCATACAGAAGGTGGTTATGTGGCTTTTTTTTTTTGACATATCAGTAAAATCACAGTACACTGAAGCGCTCACTGATTGATACTACCCTTCCCTTGCATCTTCTTCTTCTCTGCCTTCTTTGCCGTTTCCTCTCTTCCCTCTCACCCCTTTTTTGTGTTTGCGTGTGTGTATACCTGCATGCACCTGCGTGTGCTCATGTGTGCGCACGTGCGTGTGTGTCTCCTTAGTTGTGGTAGCGGTGTTCTAATTGCATAGCACTGTGTGGGACAGGTGGGGGAAGTGCTAGTGACAGTCTATTAAGGCAGGATATCCCTGTTGCCATTAGCAGCAGATTGCCCTGTGATTCTGTGGTCTCCACATTCGCCCAGCGTTCACAGGGGCCCACAGGTACCACAGTAGGAATTTACAATAAGATGGTCACTCACAACACTGTACTAAAAAGCAATAATTTTTTTACGTGACCTGAGTGTAATGTGGGATTGGTTGATGTTTTGTTATGCTCCTGATGAAATTCCCACATCCGTCTCAATTAAATTGCTTATCACAGGTTGCATTGCTGAAACAACTTTACCATAAATTCTTTGTCATACACAAATGTTAAAGTAAGAGTATGGAGTAAGAAAAGAAGCATGTTTATGTTGCTATCACAGTGGGTGACAAACTAGAAACTGCAAACTCTTAACTGTACTCTCTCACTATTACATTGCTGTAAAAATGCCAGTAAATACACACATACCTTACTGTACTGTTATTCATGGAAAACGTTTTCTTTCATTTTCATTCAGCCGATTTTTACACACATTTACAGTATTCACATGATTCCTCCCTATAGGTCAGTGGGTTTTAGGAATAAGATATAGAAACATGTATACATTCTTTAGATTGTGCATGAAGTTAAAATATGGTTATAGTACTTTCACAGTGTTGGACAAGTACAACAGCTCATTATGGTGAGCTCATATTTGGCCAGTAGGTTGTAACATAAAATGTGTGTGCTGTCCACATTTTATCCACCTTTCTGTTCTATTTTGTTGGAAATGAATTAATAACCAGGAAATTTCTTTCTCTGTTGTCAACAACATTTTTTATTGCCTTAAAAAAAGAAGCCCTGAATCTGGAGGCAGTTTTTATGGTGTTGTGATCATGTTAATTACATTCATAAATGATCACAGCAGAAATCCATCTGTTATCTGCACCTTTTACATTCTGTAAAATATCAGAAATGTGTTATATTTTATATTTCTTGTCTGTGTTTTCATCTCTTTGTATCTGTGTGTGTGTTTGTGTTTTTCTGTGCCTCTGTGTATGTCCATGTGTGTGTTTAGGTGGTGGCAGTGACAGTTCAGGGAGTCCCAGAGGGTGTGCAGCCTCCAGTGGTAACAGCTTCAAGCCCCTTCTCCCTCCACGTGAGCTGGTCTGAACCTGCTCGTCCCAATGGACTCATACAGAGGTACCACTTGAACCAGACTGGTGTCGGAACCATATTTACTCACAACGATGGGCCCAGAAATTACACTGTAACAGGTGAGATTCTCAGATTAATCATCACCTCCCAATTCACTGATATTCTTCTTTCCTTTGTCACCTCTGAGTCTTCTCCGTTTCTGTTCTCCTCTCCTACCCCTCTTTACTCCTCCTCTTCCTCTCTGCTTACCTGTCCCCTCCTCTTCTCTTCGCCTCATCCTTTTTTTTCTCCTTTGTCATGGATTTATTTATGTATGTGGTTCATGGAAGACATCTAATGGCTGAATTTACACCTGATTCCCGCCACACTCTCTCTGGCCCAGCCCCTTACACAGAAGTGTTGTCTTGTTTTAATATTGTAGATCTGCACAGAAACACGGTGGTGTCAGGACTGGGTGATTTGTAGATCTTGTTTTATCTACCCTGAGAAGGAGCTGTGTTACTGGCCCTCTGCCATCAGTTGCAACACACGCACACAAATGCACACATTTAGACGTGCAGACATAAACACCTGCATGAAGCATTGTAAAGCAAACGTTTGTTGTCTCTATAAAAACTGAACATGTTATGTAAATACCAAGAGAACATTATCAAAGTAGACACTCTTACCAAGTTATTAAATTGGGATAATAACCCTGATTTCAAACATTAACATTTAAAACTGATTTGATTATTGTATATTGCATTTTAACTAAGTGATGACATCTTTTAGAACTGAAATTCACTGGTACTTTCCCTTCACAGCTTTCCTCTCTGCTCTGTCTTGGACTCAAACCAGGCATCGGCTTTGCCAGTAGCCAATAGACTAGTCCCATGGTGCCTGTGGTTGGCTTGTATGGTCAGGAGTTGTGTGCGCACAAGCATGTGTGTTTGTATGTGTAGGCATGAGGCGAAGCAAACAATGCCAAATAGAGATGGTAATGTGCTGTAATACTGTACCAGCCCCATGTGCCAGTGTAAGCAACCAGCATGTGCGTGTGAAATTCCCCTGACCCCCAGTGAGACACTGGAAAACCCTGCGTATTCAGCCAAAACCACGACTGGAGCAGTCGCTCTCTCACCCTTTATCTCTCTCTCTCTTTCACCTCCCTTGTCTGTCCACATTGCAGCTCTCTTTGTAACAACACATGTATGTGGGAAGAATAATGTGTTTTATCAGTCTGTTTTTACAGCAGACGTACTGAATCATAATGTCTGACAGTAACAAAGGATCAGAAATAGATTAGTTTTTTTGGCTGCTATGGATTAATTGAAACAAACCTTGACTGCTCCCAAACCAGTCCTGTAGGTCACACTAGAATTTGTTTATTAACTGTTGAAATAAGCTTTAGTTTTCATTGTTTCTTTCTTACCTATAGTTCAGTGTCAGTATCATTCAATGAAGCAATTAGCAGTTTTTTATTTGTCTTTAACTCTTTTACAAACTCATCCCTTGCAGCCACACACACGCACACTCACAGACATACACAAATACACATACACATATAGTACACATACCGACTCAGGTGTTTCTCTTCATACTGTACATAGTTGCCTGTATTTTAATGAGGAACTACCATTAACCTGCCATATTAAAATTGTTTGATTCCACCTTGTGCACCTACAAACTGATACAAAAACAGTATAGTAACAAGTAAAACACAGTTGAGATGTGAGGTAAAAAAAAATACACAAACTGAGGGAGTGAAAGACACTTGACACTTTTAAAAGAGAGTGAAGGAGAAACAGAAGGAGTGGGACAGATGAAAAGATGGATGGATGGATGTAAGTGTTTTCAGTGAAATATGAACAGAAATAATTGCTGCGCTACTCCCTCATCCTTAATGTTTAATACGCCATTATTCATCCTCTCTGCATCTCTCAGACGGTTCCCACCACTGACAGACGCTCAAAGAGCTCACACACTCACTCACTGAGACCACAGAAACTGGAGAAATGTGCTTTTTTTAGCTACGAAAATGTCGATTTTAGATTGAATCGCTCTTGCAGTGTTGTAACTTATTTGATCTGATGAGATATTTTCTATCAAGATCACTTTGGTCTGCAAGGCCTTAATTTATCAAGAAACGTTCACATGAATTCCCGCTTGTAATAATAAACACTAATGTTTGATTTGTGAATCAATAATAGTAAATCTGTAATTTTAACTAAGACTCTCTGTTGATTTGTAATAAAAATAAAACTATAGGGTTGTGTGCATTGTTCCAGAATTTCACCTAATAAATAAGAAACATTGAAATTTAGACATTTCAGTTAACTCCAGAATAATTAGACTTACATCTTTGAAAGAACAAAAAAAATCTGTAACATAATCCATCTTTGTCACTTCAGTACTCAATGTTTATGTTACAAATAGGGTTGTTGCATCTAAGTGGTTTGCACTGTTAGAGTGAAAATTTCCAAAGTAAGCATCAGCCTTTATCATGCCACAATCTAAAATTACAAAAATAAATTTGTGGCTTCTACCATTTCCTGTTTATCAATGATTTGCCTGAGGAAAAGCAAGAAATAGATTCTTATTAATAGCATTTTTAGCTGTTCTGAAAAGAGCCAGTTCATAGACAGAATTAAGCACTACTGTAGAAAGACACCCCATGTGAATCGATATTAAGTATTGCTATCATTAGCTCACAATGAATTATTGCCTGCAATTATATAGATTATGGCATTAATCATGTGTTTAATTGGTCTTTTGTAGGCTCATTATTAATTCAGAACAGCGGGGAATAGAGTATGTTCTTTTATTTATTAATGTGTTTCTCCCATAGTCCACACTCTGATTGGTCCCTGCTATAGGTACAGGCATGTAGACGTAGGAAAAGGAGGAGAGAAAACAGACGAGCTTTTCTTGTCATCTATCAATCCTGAATCTGTCCGTCCTGAGACGTATCCACTTTAACGTGTGTCGAAAGAGTCTTTCAACCACACCCTGTAACCTCCTCACAAATTCTGCCTCCAACTTCTAAAACTGGAGCAAAAGCATGTTTAGCAGGCTTGCAGTAAATAGGTGGAACTTAATATTTTTTTGCTGACTTACTGTGGATCCACATGTAAGCTGAGTTTAGGCCCCAAGTCTGACCTGTTGGCTTGACAAAAGACAGGAGAAAAGACGTACTGTAAAGCCAGACAACTGAAGAAGATTACAAAGATGAGAAGAGGTTATTGTTTTCTCAGGGTCAATAGATATACATTTAAACAAAGTGATATAAACATAATCAATCAAAATGAGTACACATTTAACTATTTACTTTAAGCTAAGTTAGTGTAATTTGATAATGGGACTGGTACATTTATGAAATACTGATTTTCATTCTTTCTTTTTTAGACTTTTTCTAGATTAGGCTGTGTCTCTGAAATGAAAACATATTAAAACAACAGTAAATAAACAAAGTAAGAGTTTATTATCAAAGTTTCATTATCAAAAGGTGCATTAAACCTTTGCATCACAAATAACAAGATGTATATGTAGAAAATGTTGAGATTCTTCCGAGGTGACACATTGATCACATTCGTACCTCTTCACCTCTCAACTGGAGATGTGTTTGACTGAATGTGTTTCTATACGTCCATCTGTGCACGTGCGTGAATGTTGAATGCATATCTTGCATGTACTGCAAGTAATACCTGCAGGGTTGCGTGCTTAAGGTGTGAGTGTGTGTGTGTGTGTACTTGTGTGAGCGTGTGTGCTTGTGTGAGCGTGTGTGTGTGTCTATCCGTGTCTGTGTGAACCTGATCTCATTGTTCCATCCCAGACGGTCGCTGCATTAGGGAGCCACAGACAGGAAGTCAAACTCTTAATTATTTAGGAGAGGTGTTATCAAAGCTCTCCTCTCTCTCTCTCTCTCTCTCTCTCTCTCTCTCTCTCTCTCTCTCTGTTTTTTCTTTCATTATTTGCTTGCTCGCTCTTGATGCATCATCTGTTCTCTGTCTCAAGCAAATTGCAAGTAATGCAAATTTAGTTTTTCTCACTATCTCCTCGTCGTTTCTTTTTTCCTCAGCATTTCTATCCTTTCTTCTTTTTCCATTATCTTTCCATTTCAGCCTCTTTCATGTCTGTCCTCACATTTCCTCTCCCCTGCCTGGCTTTCCCACCTTCTCTCCATCTTCACTTCCACTTCACTATCTCTTTCTCTCTCGTCTCTCTCTCTCTCTCTGTCTTTGTGGTGTATCAGGTAACTGGCGCGGTATTGCGGCCTGTGCCCATCATCCTATCATATTCTCTAATTCAAACAGGGAAAGGCACCCTGTCAATAAAATGACATTTAAAATCAGTTACTTTTACTGCATCACATTAACACACACACGCACATCCTTGAGAGAGATCCACAAAAACAACAACAGTTTCATAGTCCTGTGTCTCGTTTGTTCTCTTTCTCACATGCGCAGTCTCTCTCGCTTTGACTTTTTTATTTGAATGTAAGCACAAACTCTTCACTCTGTCTTACTGCCAAAGTCTTTCTCTCTGTTTCTTGCACTAACATACACTGATCTCCACTGCGTCCAGCGCTTCAGATGACAGTTTCAGCCTTGTCTCACTCCGTGTTAGTGAGCTGCTGGCTGCTCGCATCAAAACGAATTCCCGGTGATCACTGTTAAAATGATTGAAGCTTCCTCTGTCTTTCCATAATCAAGCACATAAGCACACATGTGAACGCACACATATGTGTTCATACAGATGCGCGCACACACACACAATACCCTCTCTCTCTCTTTCTTTCTGTTGCACACACACACACACACACTTTGTGGTAGAGCTGGTGTCATGTCTTCAGCAGACCAACACTGCCCTCTTCAGGCTGACAGTGTTAAAGGTAATTTAAAACACCAAGAAACATCAAAGGTGTGTGTGTGTTGGCATCCATCTGCACATGCACATTAGTTGAATGAGAAGTGAGATGTATCGTGTGTTTGTTTTGGTTCATATTTAAAATAGCAGGAGTGGTTGGAAAATCATGTGATGCTTTGAGTATTTGGTCTTTACAGTTCTTTTTAGTTTCTGGCCGTTTGCTCTTCTCACCAAGGCTGAACTGACAAATCAACTTTTACCCTGATTCCCTGATTAGTCCACTCTGCTTCCTGACCTGAGTTCAGGCTGTAATTAATAAGCACAGGCATCACCTTAAAGCATTTTGAATATTTTGTAAGCGCACAGACCTCATCTAATTTTCTCATTTTCATTAGCTCTGATGCCATAGCCACACTTCTTCAGTGCCTCCATAAAGTTATGTACTTGTAGTCTGTGTTAAGTATTAAACACAGTTGTCGGTCCAGTTTCCGGACCCGATCTGACTCCTGTGGGGACGCTCTGTCGGTCTGTATGTGTGGAAAATGCAGTGAAGGGTTACTGCTTTATTCAGTGTTGCAACAAATGACATCACTTGCAGTGTAGATATCATTTAGTATGCTAGAGTGCACACACGCATATACACACGCTTAGTTGCACAGTTAAATAGTGTAACAGAGCCTTACGCTTCAACCCTACTACTTTTGTATGGCTGGCAGATTTCCTTTATTTAACCCAAACACAGGGCAACATTGTGAGAACATTTGCACACACAAAAAACACACACACATTGATCAGAGGTTGGGTTAAGCGCGGCAGGCTGTGAGGCATGTTAAGCAGGCTAAGCAGTAGAAAGAGACGTGAGGAAATCGTGGTGAAGCACTCTGCAGTGTGTGTGTGTGTGTGTGTATGTGTGCACGTTCACTGCCATCAACACAAGGTGGGCAGCGACATGCTTATAGCAGCTGAGACACACAGCAGGGTGTCCATTCTCTGTCTCTTAGCCGCCACATATACACAGTTGGAGACACCAATAGATAATTTAGATCATTAGCTAAATTATGTCATAAAGATCTAATTTTACATGGTCAAATTTTGGTCTTTTTTCACTAGACTACAGGTGTGGTAACTCATTTGTAGCATCAGTGACATTAAATTGTCACATTTTGTAGTTAAGAGTCCAGTGTGTGTGTGTGTGTGTGTGTTTTGTATCTGTAAGGCAGATTTTTTTTTTTATTATTTCTGTTATAATAAACCATATTTATGGGTGTGAAAAGAAATAATTACTTAAATGTTTCTGACTGTTTAAGAATATTTATTTAATCTATCAGAAATCATCTAAGTTATAAAGATGTATTACTTCACCTAAAACGGTGCAGATTTTAGCCAGAAATAAAGAATTCAACCCTCTGTATTATGCAATGCCAAGGTCTGTTTTTGCAGTCATCCTTTTTAAATAAAGTCGTTTTAGTTCATTTATTTTCCCTTGAATTTGATTTGTAAGCTGTTGTACGCTGTCAGCTAAGTGAATGACCATAAAACATCCAGTCAACCCCCATGACAACATTAAGGATTTGCATTCATCCACCTTACATCAAGAGCCAGGCAGGAAATATATGTGAAAGCAACAAAGGTTTTCAATCACCAGAAAGTGTTTTTAACTCGAGGATAACTTTGTTTAGGTGCATGTAGGATTTTTAGTACCTTCCAGCATTTAAATCTTACTACGAAAGGTTCAGTTTAACACTAAAAACTGATTTCCTGTGGTTGCAGTTAAAGGACCACTCAGTCGCTATGTGATTTCTTTTAGACTGCATAGCGGGTGCCTATAAATAAATCATGTCTGGACGCTGTAGCCTAAACGCATACCGCGGTATCATAATTATCATAGATCAAAAGCTGATGACATTACAGCGTTGGACCGGTCCTATCCCATGTCAGTTCCGCGGCTGCCCATCTTTACGTTGTTTCATTATTGAGTTATGGCATGCATAATTTAACACCGACAGATATGGATCCATCCGTTGAGAGACTGTGGAAAGAACAGAGGGAGGGAGAGTGAAATGGATAGAGAGAGTGAGAGAGAGAGAACAGTTGGAGAGTGCTAGCAATACGGACGGTGAAAGCTTTTCTCTCTCAGTTTTACTTTTTCATTTAGTTGTTTGTCTTATCTTTGTCTTTAACCCCTTATACTGCATATCCTTCCAATTGCACGTCCGATCAATAAAAAAAAAAATCATCTGCACATTTTATTGTGTTACATTGGGGAATATTAAATGTTTCCATGCTGACTGTGGTTGTAAGTGTGATCCTCTGAGTGTATATTCAGACATGTCTGTGTGCTACAGGTTTGCAGCCGTACACAGACTACAGTTTTGTGCTGGTGGCCTGCACAGCCGTCGGATGTGGAGCCAGCTCACCTTCCACAGGACGCACCCTGCAAGCCTCCCCTTCTGGTACACACACACACACACACACACACACACACACACATAAATATATATACGTAAATTTAAGGAATTATCTGTTTGGTTTCTTGTATTGACATTTATTTACACAATGAAGTGGTTGATACATTTCCACAGGTCTTTACATTACCTATACCTGTCTGATGTCATCTGCCATGGATTTTAATACATTTAGAAAAGACATGCTTTGTTAACATTGATTACTGGGAAATAAAAATCTATTACATTGTTATAACAAAATATATGATTGTTTTTTTCTGAAAGCTTCTTGTAAGTGATTGATGGACCCAAAACATTAGCTGAATTCTTATTAATACTGAAATTCAATTCTATCACTTGCATTTTTATCTCTTTTTTTTAGCATTGACCTTTGTCTTCGTTTCTGATTTCCTCTCTCTGATATTTTTCCTCATTTTCCTCTCCGTTCCTCCCCTGTCTCTTTTCTCCTCCCACTGATCTCCTTTTTTGAATCCTCCCCCTCTCGTGTCCTTCTGTGGTCTCCCTACTTTATATCTTGCTACCCTTCACCTCTCTCTCTCTCTTCTTCCTTGCTGTTGACTACAGTGGAACAAAGCCGTATTTTGTTACCTGACTAAAATGGCTTCATGGATTTTTATTTAGTAAAGAACTTCAGTCAGGATGATTTTTCCTCTTTTCCTCCACTTTTCATATGTTTGTATTCTCTCACTTCACTTCCTCTACACTGCCACTCTTTCTCTCTTATCTCTTCTTTCTTTCCACATCTGTTTTTTTCTTGCCTTTTCCACTTCTCATCTTTTGCATTTTGTTTCTTTCTCTAAAAACCTATTGCACGTTTACCTCTCGTGTAGCCTTGAAAAATAATTTTTCTCCATAAAATTGAAATTATTCCTTCCCTCTGTTGACCTTGCTTGCCCCTATATCTGTTGCATCTTTTGTCTTTCTCTCTTTATTTACTGTTCTATGTGAGCATAAATTTCCTCTTTTTAAGCTCCTCCTTCTCACAATTTTTTGTCACTTTATAAACATCGATTTGTGTCCTTTGAATTAACATCTGCCACATGTTTGTGTTTAGATATTAGTGAACAAACTCAATTTAAATTAAATGTTACTTAAACTCTCCTACTGCACACAGGCAAATGTGTTTTGAGCTATAGACCATTTATGTTCCTTTTCTTTTCAAATAATGAAAATAGTCAGTTTTCAATTTTGCAAACACTTCCTATCTATAAGTATAAGTGACACAGTTCACTTTTAGTTAGTTTGAAATAAGAAGAAAAAGGACTGCTAATGAATGATAGGCGCCAGTGGATAGATGTGAAAACCTCTCACATCTTGCTCTTCTTTCTGTCTTTGCCTCTTTAGGTGTATGGTCAACACCAAGACATCTGATAATAAACACATCTGCAGTGGAGCTGTACTGGGATCAGCCTCCCCAGCCTAATGGACACATCTCCCAGTACAGACTGAAAAGAGACGGTCTCACTATTTTTACCGGAGACCACCGTGACCAGAATTATACCGACACTGGACTCCTGCCAAACCGCAGGTAGAGAGCACACATGCACACACACACACACACACACACACACACACACACACACACATATGTGAATGCAAACATGTGGAAGTATGTGCACAAGTGTAGAAGTCACACATGCATAAACACACTTCACTTGTAGCTTCATAATTAATCATCCCATTAATTCCTAAATTTTCCCCTTCCAGTGTGTGTGCGTGTGTGTGTTTATATCGGAGTCACCCTGTTTTAAAAGCTCTCGTATCGTCCCTTCCATGTCTCTCTCTTAGGACCGCACTCTGTATATGTCTGTTTGTGTCATTTAATGAACAAATATTTGACATGCCAATAACAGACGCAAACATTACTACACACGCGCGCACACACTAAAATCACAAATCAGATCTGGCTTTTGCTTACAGACCGCAGTGGAGCGTCAATTTTATTTATCTGTTTATTTTCATTTAACCTTTATTAATCCGTATCTTTTTTTCCAAGATGGATTTTCTGTTTTAAATATGGGAGTGTAAAATGATACCCCCTCTTCCCTCTCTGCTGTCTCCTCCTCTTTCTCTCTCTCTTCGGCCTTCTCTCTCTTGAGACAATTTCACCTTACCCCAAATAGAATTCTTGGGATAACACCCTGCAGTACTCCAATCTCCTCTATGTGTGTGTGAAAGAGAAAGGGAGGAAGAAAGAAGATAGGACTGTGTGTGTGTGACGTTTAATTTTCCCTAATTCCAGATAGTCTGCCAGAAGGCATTCCCGTCCCGACCCTTCACTTCTCATCACTTGTCTCGCTTCCTATTCACTTCTCTCTCTCTCTCTCTCCTCTCACCCTCCCTCCCCCACCGTCCTTTCCCTCTTACCTTATTTCCTTCCTCCTTTCCTTCTTTTCCCAATTTAGCCCTGCGCTAAGAATTACACAGGGAGCACCAGCCCCATTATCCAGCCAGCCTGGTGTGCATTTTTTGTCCATGTGTGTGTGTGAGTGTGTACCCACGCAGGCCTCTCTGTGTGTGCATGTGTCCGTGCATGAGACTGCTCAAAGTGGCCATTGATTATTTATGACAATGTTGATTAGCTGTCACTTTGCTTCGGCAGCCCAGGAAGTGTCTAAGATGACGAGAGAATTAACCTATTCCCTCTGGCTGGCCCCGCAGGACACACGCACACACACGCACAGAGTCACATCCACAGCCAAGCAGATGCAAATGCCCCACTCACCGATTACCTACCACACACACACTCCATTTTACTTTTGATATCCCAAGGCGGTGTTTACATTTAAGTAAATATCTTCCAATGATGAAGTGTTTAAATTCATTCTCCCAGTGAAACCTTATGCCATGATAAAAGTCTCTCTTTCCATCACACTATCTGCTTTGCTCTCCTCCCTTATGATTTCTTTCTCTCTCTCTCACTCTCTCTCTTTCTATCTCTCTTTGTGTCTCAGTGTGGTATATTTATTTATGTTTTCCTCTGTGAGCGTCTGTGTATGTGTGTGTCTGGGAGAGTAACATATGAGTAGTTTTAATACCTTTTCCTGACTGCTTTCTAACCCACTGCAGAGGTGCTAATGGCCTCCTGTTTAAAACGCTCTGCGCAGGAACAGTAACCCAGCACCACCGCCTATTAACGCATGTGTGCTGGAGTTTATAGCAAATTAAAGGCTTTTAATGTTAAACGGTGGCCCACTTACACAGCTAATGTAGGCTTTAGCACCAGCCAGCCACACGCTCTTAAAAGGGAAATCTATCTTATGATGTCATGGGCGAGAGAGGTAGAGAATGGGATGAGAGGCAGCGAGACCGAAGACAGAGAGAGAGAGAGCAATGTGAGTGACGGAGAGGAAGAAAGAGGAAGAAATGGACCTCAAGTATATGAGCTTTCACACAATGTGCACACAAATTCACATACACATTTTCAGGGACCTGTTGCAAGAGGCTGTGATGTCTGAGTCTTTCATGGATTTTTTTTTTCCATGCAAAAAATGTATGCGATGGGATGAACTATGTAGAACACCTTGTTGCATGAACGTGCTTGAGAGAACAAACTCTTCAATGATGTTCGATGATGCAGCTTGAAACCATAAACCTCAGTGACTGGTTGTTTTATAAAGTTTTAAACTGTCTAATACCAGTTATTACCTGTAAAGTGTACTTTTACTTCTTTCTGCATTTTCTGCCCTTCTTTCTTGATCCCTCATTCATCTGTGTTTCTTATCTTTTATCTCCTTGCTGTTTCCTCCACACCCCTCTGTATTCCCAACATCACTACAGGTATATGTATGAGCTGGAGGCCAGTACACAGGGTGGGACGGGTGTGAGTGACAATTATGTTATACAAACACCAGTCTCGTGCCCCACTGGGATCAAATCTCCCCATGTGACGGTGTCAGGCCCCCACTCCATCTCTCTTGCCTGGACCCCTCCTGGTGAGTAGCTATCTAAATGGATGGGTGGATGGAAAATCAGTTTTGCTGGAAAATATTTAGTTTGAATCAGAAGAGACGAGACACTTTGTTTTGGTTTGCGATGATACAACTAACTCGTTCATGTATGTTAATGATGATTTATATCAACCGAGATGTGTTCTGTCGTACCTAACAGTGCTTAATCACATCTGTCTCATCTTGCTCTCCGCAGATAATTTCAAGTCAAAGAGGATTTGTGTGTGCGGCTTTGTCAAATTTACACTTTAAACATTATATACAGTTCAAACGTTTAGACTCAGAAACAGAATTGAAATCATTCAAACTGGTTGGCCTTCAGTATCATTAAATTATTACAGAGACTTCTGTTTCTATGTTGAGCAGCACTGACAACATAATTAAATGAAAACTTTATCAACATTACCAGTAGGGAAAAACATTCACAGCCAGTGGGGCCTTCGACTTCACAGCTCTGTAGGTGTTTGAATGTGTCATCAACCAACTGAGTCTCAGAACTATTCTGTTAGTGACTGCACCATTTATTTACTGTTTATGGTGGTAGGTAATTGTGTGGTCACTGAGTATGTTCACAAGAACAAATTCATCACAGAGAGCCAAAGAAGCTCAGTTTGGTATTTCTAAACATTTATCTGACTGCATTTCACTGAACTAACTAAATTCCTTCCTACCAACAGCGAGAGCTTTTCTAAAATAACCCACATAATGAGCAGAATTCAGTTTCATGTTCTTGCAGTTATTTCCTGAGGTTGCATTAAAACAAAACCTGGGAACATTGTTAACATGATACTTACAGTATTTTAATACATTTTTTCCCCGATAAACATTTCTGCATGAAGTAATTTACCAATAACTTAAATGTATTTGGCACAACACTAAAACAGTGATTGTCACATTCATTGGATTTATCTCAACAAGTCAGAAAGAAAATTATTAACCTGAACAGAGAAAAGTTTTTCCTCCATGTGAACAGCTCCTTCCTCTGAATTGAGGAGACAGAGAGAGGGGTCAGACTGAAACAAAAGCCCAGAGTAGTTTTCCATTCACCTTCTGGCCTCTCAGGACCTGGACACACACACACACATACACAGGTTTACATGAGCATACACTCAGGGCTGAGTTTCATGCTTATGGGGCAGTGATTGTCTGCCCTAACCCATCTATCATTGACTATTACTCTCTCATTAGGCTGATTTCCTATCTCAGAAACCGCTTATAGGGCCAACTAGCAAAGACACTTCACTTTGTTCTGCGTGTGGGTGTGTGCTTCTTTTGTTTCTGTATAGTTGTGTTTATTCATGCATCTTTATACATGTGTATTTGAGTGTGTGTGCGTGCGTGTGTGCATATGTGTGTGTGCACATCACTGCGGAGACATTTCCATAGGCAGGCCTATTCTATCGTCATTATGGGTTGATTTTAAAGGTGAGGAAATATCGGCTGGGTTCTTACGCTTGGTTAACTCCCTGAGCCCAGAGTCTGGAGTGTTTTCGACTTGTGTGTGTGTGTGTGTGTGTGTGTGTGTGTGTGTGTGTGTGTGTGCCAGCGTGTCTGCTTGTGTGTCTACGAACGTGCACGAGTGTTTGTGTCTTCATATGCATACATTGACTGCCAAAGCACTGACGTATGGCTATTAAAAAGACATTTACTCTAGGATCAATTCCTCCATTGTGGTGTTTGTGTCTTTGTGTGCGTGCCTGTGTGTGTGTTGTGTGTGTGTAAACGCATGGTTTTGCTGTATATAAGTGTACATGTGTGAATTTGTAACTGTGGGCATCATGTGTGTTAAGAAGACGACGTTAAAGCAGCTGATTGATTGTAAATAATAGAACTTAAATATCAACTTAAATATCACAGTCGTGATTAAACCTCTATGGCCAAGCAACATACTGATCAAAGAGAGATGCATTATGATCCCTGTGTGTGTGTGTGTGTGTGTCTGTGTGTGTGTGTGTAGACTGTGTGAAAGTGTGTTAATGCAGCCAAAGTGCGCTCATATAAAAAGCTCAATGTGCTGAAGTCAGAGGTGTGTGTGTGTAGGTGCATGTGTGCATATGTGAGTTGGGGGGTGAATAATTGAAGTCTTTCATTTGTCTGGTAATCAGTTCGTTCTCGAGATATCCAGAGTTCATGAATGTTGAATAACCCATCACAATACAGTTGGCCTGAATTATGGAAAAACCTCCGGTGAGAATATTAACAAAGTCTAGGTGTGTGTGTGTATCTGTGTGGGTGTTTCTGTATGTATACATTTGTGTGTTTTTGTCTGGTTTTGAGAGCAGAAGGCCAAGGATTGTGAAGGCAACATCAGTCCTTCATAAGGAAAATATGAACAAATATGCAAATAAGTGTAGCTGTAGAAAATCATATACTGTACTCATAGTGCCCTACTTGCTTATTGCTAATGCTTATTCATACCCAACACTTCTTTAAAAACAAACTGTAATCTATATACAATAGAGATCCGTCATTCTAAAGTTACCTAACGTGATCATGACCACCAGGCAGTATGCGGCATGGAGTAAGACTTCTTTGACTGCTTATAAATTGTGAATTCAAATCAATTGAGTTATTCTTGTATTTACTATATAAAGTGAAGAAGAAAGTACTTCATTCAACTACCCTCTTGTAGTATAGGGAGTCATAGTGCCTGTTGTATTTAGGCTGAATGTGCTTTATTGCAATTCGAAGCACACATTGACCTTCAGATTTCATATCTCATGACTATAATTTGTAGCACACTGCTCATATGGTCATCTTGGTGTGTCCTCCAGGACTGATGAAATGTAACATAACATCTTTCATCCTGTGAAAAAACATAACTAACTAAAGGAAACCCATCACCTTGTGTTTCTTTCTGTTTCCTCAGCTCATCTCATCAGCAGGCAACCTGTAAACTACAACATCCTGTTAAATCCAGGAAGTGACAAAGCCATAATACGTCACGCTGGGCAAGAACTGCACCTCACTGTGACAGGGCTAGAGCCTTTCACCTCCTACTACATCAGAGTGCAGGCCTGTCAAATCAGTAAGTATTGGATTATACTAATTTGAGTTTGACAGATTTAATATCCTTAAGACAATTAGTTCTGCACCATAAAAATCAAAGTTAAAAAAAAAGTCTCATACACTTTTAAAATGAATGAGCCCAGCAGAGAGAAAGTGCTGTATATAGCAACACTATTTGTCATTGACATACAGTTCTGTTAACATAGGCTTTGCTCTGTAATAAACTAAATAATCCTGAACACTGTCCTCTACAAAGCTGCTCACTATAATGTCTATGAATTTGCAAGAAGTCAGTCAGATTCAAAGTTTGATTGTTGGTTAAAGCAAATTTGTTGGTCACCAAAGATGCCAAACAAAATTAAATTCTGTGGATGCTGAAGGGACCTTGTTCGATGCATCAGATGACTTTAATCTACTGAAAAGACCTATGATGCAGTATGCTTTCAATTTAGCTTTAATTCTGATTTGTTCCATTAATGTAAATGAAACAAATGCACTGAATACATGTTCCTAGAAATGTGTGTGTTTTGTGTCCAATGTCTTCTGTTTGTTCTCTTGTAGAGGGGTGTGGAGTAGGAGAGGGTGTGTATGTTCAGACTTTGGAGGCCACCCCAGAAGATCTGCTGCCCCCCACGGTGAAGGCAGCTGGAGCCAATGTCCTGGAGATCCACTGGTTACCCCCCCAAAAACCCAACGGACTCATCACATCCTACCATATATACAGGTAACACACACACACAAAAAACACATGTATTATATACAAACACAGATCCAGAAAAGAAAATGTGCACAGCATTTGCAGTACAGTGAGACATATAACCGGTGTTATGCATACTAGTAATGATAAGGATCCCTTTTCCTGGATTTTTAATCATGTATTCAACAAGGTGCTGGAAACGCCTAAAAGTTGATCAAACACACATCTCAAAAAGAATATAATGGGTTGAGGTCTAAGGACCAAATGGCCAAATTTTAGCACAACATAATTTGTTCGCCAAAGTTACCCATATAACTCTTCCATCAACCACTGGAGCCTTTTCTGATCGGTTAATCTAATTTTAAGATATAGTAATGTTATGGCAACTGTCATGAGGTTGAAATAAAGGGGAGATTACATTCATATTTAAAAAAAACCAACACAGTCCACCCACCCACTCTGACCTCCGACCTAAGACTTTGCTGTGGTGTGACACTGCCATAGATGCATCATGACAATGGTTGTAATCGTTTTAAGCAGTCTTAAATTAAGATAGATAGCATTTGCTGATGGCATTGTGCATTATATCCCTCGTAAGTGTCTGTCTGAATCATGTGAGTGACCATAACATAAAATATGTTTGGAAAAATTATGTTATATGTTGATATACTTGAAAACAGACATTTATTTATAAATCCTAATTTTGCTCAAAACAGTGACTCTTACATGAGCTTGTCCAAACAAAATTGAATTAATGACATTGTCACATTGTGCTGGAGTGAGTTTTGCACTTTGAGATGTACTGCGCCTTTACACATCACTGTCATACTCAGCTATTTGTATATTTCTGGCCCAGCTCTTAGCTTAACATATTTTTTTCAAATTACTTAACCTGTAAAGTAAACAAGGTATTTTTACCCACAAAAATCATAGTTGAGCAGCACCATGTGTTTTATTTACATGTAACTCACTGTCCGGAGGAGCAGGACTTTTTTGATCATGAGAATGTGTATGATGAAGTATAGACAAGCATACAACCATGCACAAAAATGCTTTCACATTCTGGTGTACTTGTACAAACCAATGTGTGAATATGCTCACATTATCACTACATTATTACTACAACACTAATGAGCCAGAGGTAACACACATGCATCACATACACATACCTTGTGCATACATAATATATACATGTTTGTCTTTACTCACAGAAAAAGCATAGAAGTTTTGGTGATGTGGCTTTAGGCGAATGTCCGTTTACCAATCTACAGACTGTGTGTGTGTGTGTGTGTGTGCATGTGCATCTGCGCGTGCGTATTAATACATGCTGAAGGTCGTGGTCTGCTTGTTGACCAGAGTGTGTGATCTGTATGCAGGGTCAGACCAGACTAAGCCCTTTAAGTCCTCAGGAAACACACATTAGCATAGCATTCACACACACACACACAGACAGACACACCTGGCATGATCAGACTCAGGCAGACAGGGACTTGGATAAAATAGGAAAATCTCTCCCTTTCCCTCTCACGCTCACACCTGAAACCCTACGTAATCACAGACAAAGGGGCTTACCAAGACATCAGGGTGCTTGCATCAGCCAGTGACTTACACACAGTGTTTGAGACGTGATGTGACATTTTTATTTAAATTTCACATAAACTAAGTGAACTTATTTTCAGTACACTTCAATACACTATTTCCAAACATATACCTGTATGTTTTATTGTTTTCATTTGGGCTTTAAGGCTTTAAGGATTCATTCAAGGATTCAAGGATTTATTCTATTATAGGCGTCCATTGGGAACAGAGGAGGAGCTGCTGGTTTTCATCTGGTCCAGTGGCCCACTAGAATTTTTTGATGCAAGCCCCGCCCTGCAACCCTTCAGCTACTTTCAGTACAGGCTTCGTGCCCACAACTCCAAAGGCTCGGTTCTGAGCCAGTGGGCTTTAGCTCAGACCTTACAGGCAAAACCACAAGATATGCCCGCTCCCACTGCCATGCCCACCGGTGAGTCACATGAAAACTGGTTTTGGCTGAAATGTTCTCGTATTTATTCACGGTAACAGTCCTGCATGCTGTGCACTTTGACAGGTGCGTACTCAGCCCATCTGAAATGGAGTGAACCGGAGCGGCCCAACGGTCTCATTTCCCATTACAGACTAGTTTACAAGAAGCACCAACAGGACCCAACGCTCAACTCAACTGCTGTTACCGCTCTCACTGTGGAGGTAAATGCTCACATACACATAAATGCACACACTCACGCAATGATTGGTGGATGATGGGAGCATGCTTGCAATTTCTGTCAGGACCGACTCCTTGTTGATCGCATCTTGTTTTATGCTGCTATTTGTTGTATCAGGTATAATTTGGGTAGCGTTGCGCACTCAAGGATTTTATGTACTGATGCATACACACATATGTATGCAAATATGCCTGTAAAAGTAAAAGTTCATGTATACAATTCCCAAGTGTAGCAGCCCAAGTATATGGTCGATATTTATAATATACAGTGTGTGTGTGTGTGTGTGTGTGTGTGTGTGTGTGTGCTCATTGTCTATTGTCATTTGTGATGCATGTGAAGAAATTTGGACACTACCTGTGGTGCTAGTGCCATCTGTTTGCCAGTGAGGGGCCTGAAGACACACATACACAATCACACACACACACAGCCTATGGCCTGCTATTCCCCAGGGACCTTACCACAATTATGTGCCATTCCTGACTCTCCAACTCAGAGAATAACTATAAGCAAGTCCCCTCAAACCACACACACATACCCACATAGACACGTGCTGTACATGCACACATTCTGTACTGTACATACTTCTGTTAACGGCTGTCATCTGGTCCAAAAATGAGTTGGCAGCTCAGTAAGCAGGCTAAATTCACCCAAAGCTGCAATGGGATGGTCTCCAACAGTGACTAACATCCTCCTTGCACACCACCACACACCTGTATTTGTATATGTGTGTGTGCACTCGTATGTAAAACCTCAGACATTTATGGTTCTACTTATATGTAGTAATTATTTATTTTAAAAAAGGAGAGAGAGGAAGAGGAGGAAAAACCTGATCAAACAAGATAAATATCGATTCAAACATGACATGGAGGAAAACATGAGGAAAAAAATGAGAGGGGGGAAAAAAGAAATGAACACATGGATATACACATACTTAGAGGAAAAACAGTAGTTTATAGAAAAGCTAAGAAAAGAGAGCAAGAATGAGTGAGACCAAAAGAGAGCCTCGTGGGGTGGGAGGGGGACAAGAGAAGGAACATGAAGGGGGGCGAGACAGAGTGATAGATAGGGAAAGCAGGGGGAGAGTAAAAGGGGGGAGAGGAGGTAGAAGTATAGATCTATATTCTGTCCATACGAGAGGCCTCTTCTCCCTCTGTGACCTTTGGCTTGTCACTCATAATTAATACAAGATGTAAATGGAGACCTTTCACCTTCTCATTGATATGGAGCACTCTGTGTTTGTGTGTGCGTGTGTGAGTTTGTGTATGTGTGAGAGGCTCATTGACATGGCATAGACTTATTTTGGTGGCGGTCATTTGTCACGCGGTTGCCTTCACCACATGAGCTCCGTTGTTTAGGAATACACAAAGAAAGCGAAAATGAGAAAGTTCTGAGCAAACTTGAAAAGAGCAGCTTTAACAGATAGACAGCAAGTAATCAGTTAAAAGAATGATATAATATAGGAGGCAGAAAAAGAGGCATTTTGAAAATTTAGATTAAAAATCAAGGGAACAGACGTCAGCTGAATAATTTATATAGTTTTTTTGTTTTTAATATATATACATATTTGTTTTACCACCCGTTAATAAACACATTTCAAATAAGCCTCACATCATCACGTGTTGAACATAAGGGGGAAAAAAAAAAAAAACTAGGGCGCACATAATGTAAATGCTTCCTAAATTTCATGGGAGCTGTAGTTTTTTTAATGCTAATGCTAAAATCCCAAAGGGTTCAAATGTTAATAGCAGGTCCTATAGGAGATTCTCATTTATCGTGGAAAATGGGTTTTAAACATTTTTATATATATACTTTACTTTTTTACTTTACTTTTCACAACCCCCTGAATAGAGTTTGCCAGAAGAGAAACTGAGACTTCAGCTGTTTCCTTTTCTCTCATGTGCTTTCTCTTCACTTCTGCATCAGTCCCTAGTTAACTTATTTCTCTCTTTAATGTTCTCTAATCCACACAGACTTTTCTGTTTAAAATGTCTTAGTTTATGTGTGTGTGTGTCTGTGTCCACTTGGTATGTGTGTATTTGTGTGTGTATTGATCTCAGGCTGGGCTGGGAACCCTGCTCTGTGCCAGCTTGGCTGATTAATGGGGTCGTCATGGCAATCGGACGGAATGAGGGTACGAAGCGCAGGCGGCCTGCCTCCTTGCTAGACCCCCACGCACTGCCTGGCACACACACCGTCTCTCACACACACACACACACACAAATTCACTCTCCATGCTTTACACCTTTCTGACAGACATGTTAGTCACTCAAACAACCCTGTCAGGATGTCTCTCCTGCATTGTGGTTCCCTTACTTCTCTTTTTCTTTGTGTTTCTCTTCATTGCTTTCCATCCTCTTTTCTCCTCTGTTCTTTTAGATTTTAGATTCCCCCACCCCCACCTCATTCCTTTTTTTCCACACAGGGCAGTGTACACAGGGGCCGTTTGCATTTCCCTTCTCTGAAAAGCTCATTGGGCTTCTGTCTCTATATAGCTGGAAATTTCTTCGATGATTTTACTTTCTTGCCAAGGGCTTCAGAGGGCAACTAAAATTCCACCTTCATGCACCTGCCCTCATCTCACGATCATCTCCTCTCCCCTCGTCTCTCATTTGCCCTTTTTTTCTTTTTCCCTTTTGTGTTCACATCCCTTCCTTTCTTTCACATTTTCTTCCTGATATCTCCTCAGTCCCTCCCCTCCATAGTTTCTGTCCTCTACACCCTCGTCATTCCACTCGCTGCATCTCCTTCTAACCCACCCTTAATTTTCTCAGCTCCTCTTTTCCATCTGCCCTCCTCTCTCACCATTTTTTACAACCTTCTTTTACCTCTTCCACCTCTAATCTTTTCTCTAGAACCTCCTCCATCTCCTATCTCTTCCCTTACTCCCTGTGCACCTCCTCTCCCTCTTCCAGTCTCTCCTCCCTTGCATCTGTCACTGATCTTCTCTCCCTCCATCCACTTTTTAAATCCTCCTGCCTCCCGTATTTCCCTGCCTACCACCTCCCTCTTTCTCCTCTTTTACTCTTCTGTCCTTTTCCTCCCTCCCTTGGCTCTTCCAGATGTTACACTCTGGCCCTTGGGATCACTGGTGAAGTTAGACTTGCATGTGCGTAGATCTGTGTGTGCGTGTGTGTCTGTGTGAATACATATGTCTGAATATGGCTGCATGTATGCCTGTGTGCAAATTTTTGCATGCATAACATATTTTTGTTTGTGTGTGTGTATGTCCAACAATGTGTGTGTGTGTGTGTGTGTGTGTGTGTGTGTGTGTAAGTGTGTGTGTGTGTGTGTGTTTGCACGTGTGTGTGCTGTATTATTAATACATCCCATTGATCAGAGCAGGACCCCTGACAGTCATCATCCCTGAGAACCATCTGGCCGACGCCTGACGCTCCCTCACCCAAACACAAGCTGACACCCTATTAATCTGCTACCGCCATGCATACATACGTGTGTGTGTGTGTGTGTGTGTGTGTGTGTGTGTGTGTGTGTGAATGAATGAAACTGTGAGAGCGCGTGGAAGAGAGAGCATGTATGTAAGAGGTTGTGTGTAGAGTTTGCGTTAACATTAATGCCGTGTCCATGTTTCTGTGTATGCATGTGTGTGATTGTGTGTGTGTGTGTGTGTGTGTGTGTGTGTGTGTGTGTGTGTGTGTCTGTGTTCCAAACCCAAACCGTGCACACACATATGAATGTGTATACACACCACTCCGCCATCCGCCAACAACAGCCGGCGCTGAAGGGAGCTGAAGGGTGCTTGGAAATTAAGGTTATTACACAAATTGAGCCATATGGTCTAAATATTTCAGAGCTGAAATTTACTAGGCAATAAAAATGGCCCCTACCTCGGTAATGGTGTAAATTACAGCTTAACCACCAGCGCTAATGATGTCCTTCTGTACACCCCGTAACCAACCGTACATGAAGGACACATTGTTTAAAAAATACCCCAGGAAAAGCAAGAGTGAGAGAGGGAGAGAGAGAGGAAAAGGGAAGAACGAATAGGGATAGAGCAGGAAGGATGAAGTGAGCAGGGGTAAGAAGGGAGTTAAAGAGGTGAGGGAAGAGGAGAGTGCGGGAAGACGAGACGTAGATAGAGAGAGAAAGGGATGGAGAGAAAGAGGGAGTGATTAATATAGAGAGTGGAGAAAGAGAGAGAGAGAGGGCTAGCAGCATGTTTACAATCTGTTAGTTTACCATTAAGAGCCTGTCAGAGAGAGTGCGGGACAGCGAGGGCCAGTCGGCAAACTGTGTCTCAAAGCCAACATGAGGTTTCTGGTTTCTGTGTGTGTGTGTGTGTGTGTGTGTGTGTGTGTGTCACCTGCACCTGCATCAGAATGTGAGTATTTAGGAATGTGCAGTCGAAAGACGTATATAAGTTATCAGAATATGTGGTGTATCCTGTGCAGACATCTTGAATGATTTAAGGTGGGGATGAAAGATGAGTTTGGGTGTGAACATGTAGTATGAATACGGATGCATAGTTTGGTACTACCTAATTATGTCATACTGTTTGTTGGCATGTGTTTCAGACTGACAGACTGAGACTGCTTAGATATGCACAGTAAGTTTGTGATCAAATAGGATACAGTTTTTCATATGCAAAGCCAAGATGCTGAGCATCACCTGAAGAACTGAGAATAGCTCAGCAGGCATGTTTCCTGCTTGACAAAAGTCACATTGTTCACATTGTTCAAAATAAAAGTTAGCTCTGTTTTCACTCAATTAAGTTAAGAAAAACAGTTTTATGTATCCGATGGGACAATGCATCCGTCTGCCAAGTGCAGGTAATTTTGAGAGTAGTGTGTTCTACGTCTGCTAGACAGCATCACCTACAAGGTGGATAACCTTTTTTGGAAATGTACTTAATTCGCTTTCTTGCTGCGAGAGTTAGATCAGAGGATCTGCTGGATAAATATGAAGCTACAGCCACCATGCTGTTAGTTTAGCTTAGCATAAAGGCAGTAAACAGCTAGCCTGGCTCTGATGACCGAAGGTTACTAAATCTTTCTGCCAAATGTGCTAAAGCTCATTAATTAACACATTAAAAATCCTCTCCACAGAGAAACTGAAGGGTAAAAAACACAAGTTGTGATTTTACGTGTTCATATGCCAGACTATTAAAAAGCTGTTGGATAGTGTTTCTTTACTGTCTTTGCTTGTGTTTTGCCTTGGTGTTGGTAAAGTGACATTTTTTGTATGTTTTATCAAGTTACAATCCATTGTGGTCTTTCAGCCACCAAAGTTTTCACATAATCAAGAAAAACAAAATGCCCATCACTTACTGCAGACATGGTTATAGTAATGTACTTATCCTCAGGAGGATATACCATAACAGAAAGATATAAAAGAAAATACTCAGGTCTCCATACTTGACATTATGGATTTCAGTCTGTCTGACCTGTCTGAGCCAGTTAAATCTGTAGGTAAGATAAGTTTACTGCTCAGTTATCCTCTTTGCGTTGCCTAACCACTGCAGAGACAGAGCGGAGGACAGTGGGTGGTCAAAGGAATAGGAATGACAAGGCTTTGCCCTTGCTCTCGTGACACTCTTTAACAAATGAGGGAGACAAAGGAGTGGAGGCAAGAGAGAAATGCAGAGCTGAGTGCACGGAGGGTGAGGAGAGAGGGATGAGGAGGTTGAGAGGGGAGGAGGACACAGGTGAAGAGAGGAAGGAAGGATTAGAGGGGAGAATAAGGAGACTCAGATGCAGAGTTCGTTAGGCCCTCGGCCTATCAGACCCCTTAGTTAGAGGTCTCCAACTCTGATTGGAGGGCTCTCAGCATTCTGCATAAACAGCCAAATAATCAGGCTGCAACACTCAGTCTTCTCCTCACTGCGATCTTTCTCCCCATCCCCTCATCTTGTTCACAGTTCCTCCCTCTATCGCTCTGTACCGCTCAGTCCTACACTACATTTCCATCTGGGTTTTCTCTACCTCAGTCACAAATTACAGTTTTTATGTTATTCTCGTCCACCATCCTTGCCCCCTTCATTCCCTCTTCTTCTGTCTCCCTCTCACTCTTTCAAGTGATTTTTTTTCAAGTGAGTTTGTATTCTACTTCCTCTTTCTCCCTTTCTTTTATTCTCTCTATCTCTCAGTAATGACAGGTTGTGTGTTATTGTGTGTCTGTCTGTGAAGAGGCCACACCATCCAGTGTAGTGCTCTCCACTTGTCTTAATGGGTGTTTAGTGCTGCAACTGTGATATGATGGCCATCACTTTAGAGGAATGCTGAGTTTGAGTGCTTATAAAAGAGAGAGAGAGAAAGAAGGCTTTGGTAGATTTGTGATGACTGAGTCCATTCAACTCTGGAGAAAAAGCATGTGGATGTGTAAGGTGTGCATGTGTGTTTGAAAACTTGTGAGTGAATCCTTGTCAAGTGTTTGTTTTGGAAGTGGGCTGTACTTCTCAGTATAGTGTGGAGTAGATGTTCCTGCATCATCTCCCTGATGCTGCCTCAAAGCCTGGACATGAATACAGAGTCTTTGTTTTTTGTATTTGGCCGTCTGCATTACATGCATCGAGTGGGTGTAATAGGGATAAAGATGACAAGGATGTTCAAGAAATATTTGTAAGATATGTATCTGTCTGCATTTTGAAAGAACAACCCTCCAAAAAAATGGAATATAAAGACTTTATTTTTTTGATATTTTGATAATGTTTCTGTGTTGCTTTCTTACAGGCGACTCTTTAGTTTTGGTTTTATGTAGAACTCTATCTTGGCTTTAAAACAGTAGCATGAAAAATCTTAGTTTAAATAATTTTTTTTATTTCATTTGATTTATCAACTAGTCATGAATTAAAATCAGCATTATAATTTTTTGGTATTTTGGTACTTATTTTTGTATTGAACTTTCTGATGAAATAAAGACAGACACTCAATTCAATGTTCGGAGAAAATCTGTGGATTTTAAGCATACTGTTCCAGACTCGCCAGGATGTGTCCACTGGCCACATCATCACACACACACACACACACACACACACACCAAATAGGCTGTTCCTGGGGTCTAGAGCCGCCAAAGCCAATCACGGTGTGAAGTGGGCATGCCTGTTCCAGACCCCTGCAGTCCCTCTCTATGTCTGTCTGTGCTGGCCACGGACAAAACACATGCCTAATGGCACACAGTGTGTGTGTTTGTGTGTGTGTGTGTGTAAAAGTGTGTGTGCGTGCAATGTCGTGCATGCATGTGTCGCAAGAACGTCTGTATTTGTCAGGGTTTGTCTAACGCACACTGACTAGCAGGGACACCCACGCAGGGCATTTGCAAACAGACACGGGGCAATTGTTCCAGCAGCATTGAATTAGGCAGGCACACATAAATACGTACACACTTACACACAAACTTGGCTTGAGAGCTTGGCATGGGGTGCGAGAGAGCAGCGTGCGGTGCACTGGCTCACCTCAGAAACCTCCGAAAACAATTACTGCTCTCACAGGGCTGGTCAGGGCACAGCTTGTACTAATAGACTGGACTAAAGAATTGAATTGAATTGAGCTCAGTTGAATTGCATAGAATTGAATTGAATTGAACTGAATTGACCTAAGCTGAACTGTATTGAATCATATCTGATCATAGCATGTTTTACCACACACTGAAAGAACTAAGACACATAAGAAAAGGTGAAACAGCATGGTACTTTATTATCTCTCCAGGACTTAATATGACAGCACAGAGCGGCAGCGTGGAGAGAAATACCCCTAAGGCCCACCAGTTGGACCCCATTCACCTATCATTAGCCATGGTTCTTTCATGTATGTTCTTAGGCACTCATTTACTTTTACCTGCACATCTGTGTGTATGTGTGTGTGTGAGAGAGAGAGAGAGGAGAGAGTCAAAGAGAGAGAAAGAGAGTGTGTGTGTGTGTGTGTGTGTGTGTGTGTGTGTGTGTGTGTGTGTACGTGCATGCATGTGTGTAGCCATATGCTAATGTTGGTCCGTCTCTCTGTCTCTCTGCGGGGCCCAGTGCTGGGGCCTTTGTGAGATAATCAGCATAATTCTTTTGACAAATACACATGGTTATTCTTAATTAGTATCACACACTGTCCCCCCGGCCGCACCATGCCTCTCCACCTGAAAATCACACACACTCAGCTGTGCACTTGCAGACACACACACATACACACACACACTTTTAGGGACACATGGGTACAAAACAAGATGCTTGCATATGTGGGCTTGTTAGGATACGTGCAAATTCACTCAAATAAAGACCTGATACCAACATATTTGCACAAAGTTCAACGAGCACACATGCACATTGACGCCTTTATATAGACTAAATATGCAGAAACACACACATTCACACGGACGCTGTCCAGAGGACCCCTGCTGTTTCCCAACTCACACACCAAAGACAAGACAGAATGAGGAAATAAAAGATTGAATAGATTGCTTCCTTGCCCTCAATGCTAAGCTGTGTTGAACCATGTAAGATCTGAGGGCTCTTTAATGTATAAATTAGCAAGAGCTCATCCTGTCTCTTCTCTTCGTTCCCTATCATTGTATCCTTCTCTCCTTCACTGCTTCCTTCTCCTCTGTCTTGTTTACACCTTCTTCCCTTTACATCAGTGCAAATCTCTTATTCTGCCCCCACCTATCTCTCTCTCTCTTTCTCTCTCTCGACATTGTGCTCCCCCTCTGTTCTTTTGCATTTAGCATGATTATGTAGTGACTTTGATCATCCACGCACACACGCACATGCTCACTAATTTAGCTTGACGAGAACCTTTTGCTTTCACGTCTTACATCGTAGCTTTTCGTGTGTGTAGGTCCATAGGTTGGCTTAACAGAAACACGACCATTTTTCAGAGCGGTTTTTGCTGCTACAGTCTTGGAAAATCACCACAGCTATCGTTTTGCTGATGCTGCAGTAAAAATTAGAACCCGGCCTAAATATCACAGTGAGATCGTAAATACCTCTCGCGAAATTGCAATATAGCTGTTGCTGATGTATCCAAAATAAAACAGCAATTTAATCGCTCTAACTGTTTAATTTTCCACACATCAAGGTCACATGCTGTATAGTATCCATTAAGTACAAATGCAGTATATATGACAGAAACCTTACAAATATAAACTTGAGAACTTCAATTCCAACTGTGTGGTCTTTCTATACTTCTCTTTTTTGCCTTCACAGAGATTAGTAGGTTTTAAACTTACCGTCATTTCATCATGTCTTGTGTGTATGTTTCCCAACATGTTCCTTAAAGTGTTTGTGAAAAGTGTTTGTTTTGTGTGTGTCTGCACATGTGTATGTATGAGAGACAAATAGTTATTGAGGGAGCTGTTAATGTACTGTAATAGTAGTGTGATTTAGTGTCACACCATTTGATTACTGCCTGTCTGTGCGTATGTGTGTGTTTGTGCGTGTGTGTGCAGTTAGCAGGCTGAGGTGGTGAATTTCATAGTGCTTGATTGTTGAGTATTCGTGTGTGTGTGTGAGGAGGCCGTTAATGTGGTGTGTTTCAGTGATAAAGTGTTTGAATGTATTGCCATCTAGAGGCGTGTAGCAGAGTCTCCATGCTCCTATAAAAGCTGCCAGCGCCAGATGCTGCTATTGACAATGTGCATATGTTAACCGCTTTATAGGCCACATGCCTCACATATTTCACTGGCTTTTAAGGTAGAGAGATCTCTCATTCTCGCTCACTTAATCTGTCTCTCCCTTTTGCCACATCTATCTTTTTTTCTCTCTCACTTTAGCTTTCTTCCGTCTTTTTTTTTTTTACCCATTTACTCAATCTTCCTCTGTCTTACTCTTTCTCACACCTCCCCCTCTTCTGTCTCTCCTTTTTTTATTTCCTTCATCAGTTATTTACTTACTCACCTCTTGCTTTTTTCTATCCCTCTTTTCTAATTCTCGGCCCTACATCACCTTACTTCATTTCATTATGATCTCTTTTTTTTTTTCCTTTTCGGCCTTTATTTCTCACTCCCGCTGCCCCTTTCTCTTTCTATCTCTCTCCACCCCGTGTCTCTCTCTTTGCGTGCCTCCCTCCCTCTACTGAGAAGTGCAGTGATTTGCAGGAGGATTTAGCTTGTGTCTAGGTGTCGAGGGGCTTATTAATCCTATTTTACTGTGGATGAAAAACACGTTGGCTCCCAGACATGAAAACAGTGAATACATGCATTCTAGTTGTTGTTCAGACAGTTCATCCTCGGTGCCACGCTACGGTGATTTGTCAGGGTTTTCATTTGATTCAGTTCGAATTGGAGCCTTTTTGATCCTCTTGCTACTGCACTGAAGTGGGTTACCAGTTAATCTCTTTACATATGCTTACTTATGTGAACGCAAACACCACTCAACATAGTTTTTTTAAATTTTTTTTTATTAAAAACTGCAGACTCAACACATCAAAAAATATGTTGTACATTCACACAGAAATGTTAACACACACACATACACTGAGAAACATCACTCTCTTAGCTGCTTTAAAGCTGATGGTCTTAAATAAAACAAACAAACAAACAAACAGGCAATGCTACATCCTGGAGCCTAGTGCTCCCTGACTACCATGTCATTGCACACTAGGGCCTTTTGAAACAACAGTGTGTCTCTTATCAATTAGTAAATGGGTGTTCCCACTGTATCACACACACACACACACACACACACACTGCCCCTGTGTCTGCCAGGGTGTTGGGCTGGGTCCCACTGCCTAAAGCTACTGGCAGACTCACTCTGCCTGTGTCTCTGTGTGTTTGTGAGTGTTTGTGTGTGTGTTATGAAAGGGTGCATGTGTGACATAAACACTCAATCTGGAAGCTTTGAATTCACCCATAAGGGACGGCCGTCTGCCTGCCAGTCTCTCTCTCTCTCTCTCTCTCTGTCTCATCCACTTCTCTGGTGTCTGCTTACTTTACCATGGCAGAGCCTTTATGTTGAAACGTTGATATCACAAATCCCATGTCATGTCATCTTAGCCTGCCTTTGTTTCAGTGTTCCTTTTCATTCCCCATTTTAATGAGTAATGCACTGTTTTTTATTCATGCAGGATTTGTTTGTGTAACTAATTTCCTCTCACTCTCTTCGCTCACTATGGCATGCTACCCACTTCCCCGTTTCCCTCTCTCTCTTTCCATCTCTGCTCTTTTTTCTTTCTCCTTTTTTCCTTTTAACTCCTGTCTAATCATTCATTTGTCTTCTCTCTTTTCTCTCCCATCTCTCTTCCTCTCTACGACTATCTCCCTCTTATCCCTCTTTCCTGCCTTCTCCTACTTTTCTACGAGTTTTCTTCTTTTTTTTTTCTTTTCTGCACTATTAATTCTGTCTCTCCATGTATCATGTATTGGTCTCCCTTTCTCTCTCAGAGTTCAGCCCTTGAAGCAACAGTCTATGGTCTTGAACCCTACAGTCAGTATAGTGTACAAGTGGAAGCTGTCAATGAGGCAGGTAGGTTGATTATGAGCAGTCGCTCATTTCATTTAGCAGGGATAAATCATGTAAGCATCAACCACTGAACTCCAACACTGAGTCTACATTTTTTGTTGCCCTTCAGGTAGTGTGTCCAGTCCATGGGTAGGCATTAGGACCTTGGAGGCATCTCCAGCTGGCCTGGCTAACTTCACAGTGGAGCAGAGAGAGCAGGGCAGAGCGTTACTGCTGAGTTGGGATCAGCCACGTGCTCCAAATGGAATCATCACAGTACATACTGCACAATACTCACACATGACACAAATCAAAATTGAGCAGGTGAAGCAGGACATGGTGCATCTCAGATTAAATCAGTCTCACAGAGCAGAGAACATAGTAGAAACAGAAGATAGGTAACAGACATTACAAGTAAGTACACTCTTAAGTTACCGACTTACAAGACACAGAGTTGACCCATGTAATTCAGCAACTCATTCACATATACATGCACATAATTATGTCACATGTATGGAATATGTCTGCACCTGAAGTCAACACAGTCATGTGCACACACATTACCAAATCTTACCGCCTAAAATACATCTCCTCTTTCTCTCCTCCTCTCCCTTTCACTGTTTACCTTTCTTTCCTCTCTCCTGTTTTCCTTCTCCTCATTTCCAGATGTATAACTTGTATAGTGAAGGGAACCTCGAATTCAGCGGACTATCACGCAGCTTCCTATTTCGTCGTTTGGAGCCATGGACCATGTATTCCTTGACTCTTGAAGCTTGTACGTCAGTGGGCTGCACACACACTCCACCTCAGTACGTCACCACAGCTGCGGCTCCACCTGCCTCCCAGCCCCCTCCCAGGCCTCTCTACATCGGCCCAGACTGTGTGTCACTTTCCTGGGGCCCCCCCTCCCAGCCCAACGGGCCAATTGGAGAGTATTTCTTACTTGGGAGAAGTCTGGAGGAAGTGGAGAGGGGAAGAAGTAATGAGGAGGGTACTGAAAGGGGAAAGGTAGGTGAAACTAAAGACACATTTCTGAAGAGATAGTGATGTCTTAGTTCATGGTCTGACCATGTGGCAGTTCGCCTGGTAAGATACCCAGGTGTCACCAGTTAATATGTAACAATACAGAAAATTAATATTTAACAATACAGAAAATACAATACAGAAAATTTCACAGTGGTCTGTATGTCTTGGTTTTCCATTTAAATTGGCTAAATTAAGTTAGTGTTACTGATGCACAATTCCACAGCCTTAAACATCCACAATTGTCTCCAACAGGTGCTGTTCAGAGAATCATCCCCACAACACGCTGACACCTTCTCATATACAGTGACTGGTCTGCGTCCCTGGACACAATACGAGTTCAGTGTCCGTACTCACAACCCTGCTGGACACACCCGCAGCCCCTGGGTAACTGTGACAACCAGACAGGCCCCTCCTCGTGGTTTAGCTCCCCCAACAGTGAGTCACTTCCCAGGACAGCCCAGTGAGGTGTTGGTGTCCTGGACCCCGCCTCTGGAGCCCAATGGGGTTCTTCAGTCTTACAGGATTCAAAGGAACAATGTCAGTTTCTCATTTAGTTTTGACCCTACTGTCCTCCACTACACAGACGAAGACCTCCTGCCTTTTACAACATATAGGTACTGCTTCCTTACTTATTAATAATTACATTAAATCTTTTCCTGCAGGGATTCTCAATCTCGATCTCAAACAACCGTGATCATTTTTTTAATAGAGATAGTTAAACTTTCATTCTGTTCTTTTCTACAGCTACTCAATCACAGCCTGCACATCTGAGGGGTGCATCACCAGCCCTCATACCAACATCACAACTCTAGAGGCTCCCCCTGCCACAGTGGAGGCTCCTACAGTGGACCACATCACATCAGATCGTGCAAACATTTCCTGGAGTAAGCCACTGACACAGAACGGAGAGGTGACTGAGTATGTGCTGAAGCTGAACAACAACGAAGCATATCGGGGAAGAGACCCAAATATGGTGTTGTCAGATCTGCAGCCGCACACGTCATATCAGCTTGTTCTTTTAGCTTGTACCAGCGGTGGGTGCACTGCCAGCGCTACAGTGTCCACTGTAACTGAGGAGGCTCCTCCCACAGGCCTGTCTGCCCCAACTCTTAAGGTCAGTTTGTTTTTTTCTGACTTCCCGTAAAGCTTCTGGTATAAGGTGTGAAACATCTAAATCTATGGATTTCAATCCAGAATGAATGACAGGAAACTGGACTTACTTTGAAATACTAAAGACATCTTACTTCCCATATAAGAGAATTTCAAGTCAGTCTAACTTATCCTCTTGCAAAAAGTTGTTAAATCAACTCCAATTATTCAATAATCAATAGAATAATTACTATACAAAGCATACACATTTGTTTATTATTACAATTTGATTATTATTATTTGAGTTATGTTTGTTGAGTTTTACACGTTCTTATGCCGTTTGGATCTCTGTCTGCAATGACCTTTGACCTTTTCTTTTTAAGGTCACTGGCCCAGAGTCAGTGGAGGTCAGCTGGAGACCACCAGAGCACCCTAATGGCATCATCACCGGGTATGAACTCCGCAGAGATGGTGAAGTTATATATGTAGGCGCAGAGACCCATTACCACGACTTCACACTTTTGCCAAGCGTGGAGTACAGCTACGTTGTCCGGGCCAACAACAGCAAAGGGGCAGTGAGCAGTGCCGCAGCCACTGCAAAGACTCACCCATCAGCTCCTTCTGGTGTCGGTCTCCCCACGCTGACGCCTCTGGGACCAAGCCAGGTGAGCCATTCATCTGTTCAGTCCATATAAGCAATGGCTGAATCGTGACAGTACTGATGTTTGTAACTATCTTTGAGCAGTTGTTTAAAAGTTTTTGTGCTGTATTTTGTTTGTCTTTCCAGGTGAGAGTAGAGTGGAGTACTCCAGCCCGTCCTAATGGAGACATTGTGAGTTACACTGTGTATCAGAGAGATCCGGTCCGGCTCAGCATGACCAGCACTGTGTTTACTCCAGAGGATCTTGACTTCTCTGACCGACACACCACTGTGTACGGGCTGGCTGCTTACCACAGGTCAGTCAAAGCAGATCAGTCAGCTCACTTTTAGGTTTTTATGTAGCAAAATATGCTTATGTACATGTATCTATTGAATATGTCTTTTTTTGTTTAGTTGTTTTTGTTCTCTATTGCAAAGCTGAAAGTTGGAGATTTTATATTTTCATTAAACTACACTGACTATACGTGTGTATATATAAGGAGGAATAAGAGATCGGCGACAAAGAAGGGAACAGAGTGCCATCTCTTGGTAACAAAAAAATAACACTCAGGTAGACTCTTTATAAACCACCACAACCAAGGGACTGTTCATAGCAGAGCAAGGTCCACTTCATTCTAATTTCAGTCGATTGATGGTTGCAGTTTTCTTAAAAAAACAGTCAATCGGTCAATTCATTTTTAAAAAATAGATGGTGAAATGTAATATATATTTAAACTGATTGAACCTATATGTCTAAATAACTGTGTTTATTTAGTTTAAAATTATATAAAAAGTGAAGGACCGGGGGATCAAGTCAAAATCAAGTATGACTTATTTAAACTATAGAGCAAATAAACAGAAACAACTGCCTCAAAAATCAGTGTCCTTTCCCACTGTTTCCATAAAAATAATATTGCAAAGATAAAACATCCACAACATCACTGCGCAGTTTGTACTCTGCTGTTTTGCCCCAACAAAGTCTTTGCCAGGAGACACCCACACCTGACTTATGAAATAAGTCGAATGCTGTATTGTTGAAGCCTGTGTTATAAATTAGGATAATGATAATGCACTTGTCAAAATGCAAATATCTTAATTTGCTGAAAAACAACCTCTCAAACAACCTGCCAAAAGGACACATCAACACAAAACAAGAATCAGAGAAAGAGAAGGAGAGAGAGACAGATAAAACGGGAGTCAACCTTGAAGCAGTGGCCATGTATCTATCACTCTCTCTCAGAAAAAGACAGCTGTGTAGACGAAAGGCTGGATATGTGTGTACGTCTGTGTGTGTGGGGGTGCATATGCATGTGTAGTTGTTTGTGTCTGTTCCTGTTTGCACACGTCACTGTGCTTGAATGTGTGAGCTGTGTATGTATGTGTGAGTGTGTGTATGTGGTGATAAGGTTCAGATAATAAAAGCTCATCAGCCTTATCATCTAAAGATCGCTCCCCCTCTCACTCTCTGATGACCTTCTCTACATTCAGCTCATCTTCATCACCTTCTCTCTCTCTTTCTCCCCCTCAGTCCACTCTATCATCTCCTTCATTCCTTTATTTCTAAAAAAAAAAAAATACAAATTAGTTACGTGGTAATGTTGGTTGTAGTGTTGTAAGGCTCAATGGACATTTGTTTGAGACAAACATAATTTAAAATATGCTGTTAATTACATTTTTGATTGGATGAGTGCTCCACCTGCTGCGCCGTAATTAAGGATTGAAGTTACATGTGTTTCTTTCCCAAACTGTCTCTTACACAAAACACAAACATTGCTGATTAATGCGTTTAAAAATGTGTGCCTGTATGTGTGTAGGTATGAAGTGCGGGTGGAGGCTTGCACGGCGCTGGGCTGCTCCTCCAGTGACTGGTCCTCTGTGCTCACTCTGGAGGCTCCCCCTGCTGGACAAACTGCGCCACTGTTGGACCTCCAACCTGACGTGCACACCAGCCTGCAGACCACCTTTCTACTCACCTGGTCCCCTCCAGCTCAGCCAAACGGTAGAGTCCTTCATTACGAGGTGTACCGGAGGCTGGAACACACCACTGACACCCAAAGAAGTGATGCAGCAACACTTGTCTACAGGAATATCTCCACTACATGCAAAGATGAAGAGCTTCAGCCATATACTGTATACCAATACCAGGTAAAATGAAACTCTGCACAGTGTGTCTGTTTAGAAAAGCAGAATTATACCAAATACTTGTTAGATCTGGTAAAATACAACTCAGTAAATATTTATCTAAATCTGAGAGGGAGTTGAAACCAGTTTTTTCTGTAGTCACTGAAAACAGAGACGCACTCTCACATGGATTATTATGATGCATCATTAAGTCCTTTTTAATGTATTATGAAGTTTAAACTTTTACAGACATTTTTATTGTGAAAAACAAATGTAATAAGTAACAGAAATAATGGCAGAAAAACGTTCAAATGGCCTCTGCATATACGCAAATACAATAACTAAAAACGTGCTTGACATTAGCAGCTATAAACTTTAGTAACCGTCCTAACTTCTTATGTTTGAAAAGTTTACTCCCCCTTGTCCTCTGCAGTGGACATGGAAACAGAGTTAAATGTTTTATTGTGATCTGTGAACCTCATTTGGAAATGAGATCTGATGTGACTGACACATCAAAGGATGTTGTCAGTATTCACAGCGAAATGATTTCCAGTCACACACACACATACTTCCAATGATATAGCCGCCCACGCATGCCAGCATACACACTCATACACACACTAACACACAAACCAAGTAATCAGACAGGTTTTAAATGGTGGGGCCCATATTCATGCTGTTGTGCTGTGCATTGGTACGCTAATTGACAGGCTAGCCCTTTGGAAGCAACAATAACATTAGCATTCCTGCCTGTCAGACATACGAGCCGAGGCCAGAGAACCTGTGTAATTGATTGAGTTTGCCTGATTGTGGTGCCGTCTTTATTTACGAGGGTCTTAATTTATGACAGGAGGAGGGAGGGAGGGAGGAGCTTTGGGAGATGACGGGCGGGCAACAGCGCCATTAATCACTGGGCCCTCAGAGCACCCCACTTCCTGATTACCAGCCAGCCAATCGAATTAACTGTTAGCCCCCTTGGTAACAGAGCTTGTATTGGAAAGACCTTTTAATGGTGACCGCTACACGTCCCCTGGGGATTTGTCAGTGGGGGGACTGGGGTACGTGGACAAGGTGGTGGTATGTGTGTGATGTAAACATCTGTGCACGTGCGTGTCAAAGAAATGTTAGATATTCTTATAAAGTTATTCATCATACCTTTCTCTGTTTGTTTTTAAGAAATAAGTTGTATTTTCTAACCTGCGGTTCTGCCTGTCTATCTACTAGTGCATCAGTCTATCCTCTTACCTACCTATCTGTCTGTCTGCCCAGCGTTATTTTTATTTAGCTGTTAATCTGTCTGTGCGCTGATCTGGCTCTAACCCTCTCTCTCTGTGTTTCAGGCGTACACAAGGACGATAAGTCAGTTCGGTTTAGCACACCACAGTGCAGAGAGAGAAATCATATTAGGCTAATTACACTGGGTCATAAGCTCCTATTGACAGCTTTATGCTTGGTTTTAATTACTGCCCACTTTCACACAACTTAGCCCCTTCACCCCAAGTAGATGCACCCGCCAAGTAGCTCTGTTGGCCTATCAGAGCGCTTGAATCGAGTCCGCAGTCCAACCGTCCAATGAGAAGGCTCATATACTGTCTGGTAGTTTCCTAAAGGCATTTGTTGCCATGGCGGCTCATCCGCTGCCATGGCAGCTAACGGCGTATATTTTTATTTTGTGTCTAATAAGCCAAATCACGGCCCAATAGGAGAAGAGAGAGGACGAGAGGAGAGAAAGCAGTAAAAAGTCTGTAGATGATATAAGGACGGAGAGATATGTTCTACCTTTTAGCACTGGATCAAGGGCAAGGTGATCTGGACTGACTTTACTTTTGAACTTTTTTTCTCTGTTATGTCTATGTGGCACAAACTTCTTAATCAAGCCCAAAGCTCTGCGTCACGTTCAGTCTTTAACTGTTGCTACCAGGGGAAGAACATGGTTGTTGCTGGGTAGAAATATTTCATTGCTGCAGTTCTAATTTTTCATGATGGCAGAAGCTAATTTAATTGAAACACTTTTAAGCAACAAGTCCAATCACAGTCTCTGTGCAGACACGACATAACATAACAACTTTTTCTTTCACCTGATGCTAATGCACTTTGCGCTGTTTTATTACACATTTTGTTTCCTTTCTATTTCACTAATATGGTGCTCAGATTTGATTCCATTAACTGCAACAGTTTGTTGATCACAGTGAAAAGATACAATAAAGACATTGTTGGTATTATTACAGTAGAGCTGTAATAATTAGAACATATCCAAAACCACAGTCACCTTGTCTATGTGCTCTGCGTATCAAGCTAATAATATTTACATCACATTTATTAACAGGAACAATTCTTATCAATTGACATGAGTAAATATGCCACGTTTAGTCTGTGACTTTTCCTCAGCTGGTTGATGTTAGAAGTTAAAAACTAAAAAAGTTAAAGTACAACACAGTACAGCCTTTATTACATATACTTTAAACCAACAGGATAATGAGAATAGTTTTAATGAGAAAACGGATATGTTTAGTCTGAACAGCAGTGGGGGCAGCTCCCTCCCTTCATTCTTCTTCCTGCCATCCCTCCCACCGTTCTCCTTCATTCATCTCCTGCACGACAGTGTAGACCAAAAGGTGGATAATACATAAACACACAAAAAGGACACTGTAAAACTGTGTAGTCACTAAACTTAAACTTACTCTTGACATTCTCATCTTAGCAATTTAAAATGCTTAAAAACTGTGTGTATTTTTTTCTGAAAGCTTTTCTCCTCAATTTGTTATTCCAGCTCTCTTTTATTCTCTTAGAATTTTTATTTTCAGTAATAAGTTCTTCATTAGTTTTCTGAACATTTTTCTAAATATTATGGTTTTAGGAGTAACAGATTTAGATTTAGGTTGAGCCGCAGCCTCCATTTCATTTATACAAGCTTGTTGGTATCTGACAAATCCTACCACTGAGCTCTCACTCACTACACTCATATAATGCACATGGCTTGAGCTGCTGCCTATTTGTAAGACTAATTTTGTTGTCACCGTTGCTGACACGGAGGCTCTTTGGAGTTTTAACACGCTGTCTCCAAGAAGAATAAATGCTGTGTGGTGTCTTTGTGTATTGAAAACCTTCAAACAGGACTTGAGTTGCTTTCAGTCTGAATGCACTGTTAGTGAATCATTTGGTAATGTCACACAGATTTCATTTAGGGGGAAACACAGGTGAGAGAATGAACGGGATGAATGTAATTTTAGCGGGAAAAGTGCAGTATCAGCTGGTGAGTCGGGGTGGGCCATAATAACGGCCAATCACATCAGCTCCTCTCATCCTCCTTTAAAAGCAGCAGTTTCACGGGCCAGTGGACGAGTCCGGGTCGGTCTCTCTAAGAGCAAACTGTAGGTGGACTGAAGTCACAAGTCACAAATATTAATACACAAATAAATGTTCAAGGGCAGATGGGTGTGTCCCCTTTGACTATAATGGATTTATGTTGCAGTAGATGTTCAAAATTTCTGTCCGCGTGAAATCATTTTATTAAGTGACTATAAAGGTTACACTGAGTTACTCATATCTGGTTACAGCTGCATGCACACAGCTATGCAACTCCTTACTCTGGCTGCTTACATGATTACATGTAAGAGCAGTAAATATACAGTAAATATCCCTGAGACACACAGGGATTTCTGCTTTTAAAAAAACAACACAAGTGAGTTCTCTTGTGGTGAAAAATACATAAATACTAACAATGTGTTTGATGTGTCATTAAATATACACGACAGATGTACAGTTTTCAAAGGGTTTTTTTCTGATGATGGAGATTTCTATCTGTGGGCCTCCACCAACTAAATCAATAAAATTTACACTCAGACATTCTGCCAACATTCGCCTTCATTCATCCACCTCATGGCAGTGTAGACGATACATAAACAAGCAATAAAGTTTGCACTAAGATGTCTTTTGTGCCATCAGGAAATGCAAGCACAGTTTCAGAATAATTTTATGTGCAAAACTAAACCTATCACTCTACGAAAATACAAAATGGCACAGCTCATCATTTCTCCTGATTTCATCTGTTTGATCTTCTGCTCCCTCTCTTTGTGCCTCGTCTACCCTTCCTCCTGTACTCCTCCTCTCCATTCCCAGTCCCTCCATCTTCCATTCTTCCTTCCCCTCTCCCATCTCAGTCCATCTGTGCTGTCACTTAGATCAATCAGTCTGATTGATCACGGCCTAATTGACTATTATTGAGGTTAATTCAACTCTTAACACACTCGCATGCACACGCGCAAAACTCACCATCCCAGCCACACAACACACACATCGAGCACGTGCACACACACATACACACACACACACACACACACACACACACACACTTTCTCGAGTCAAGCTTAGACCCATCCATCTGCCTTCTGCACTACTTCTGACAGGCTACAGATGACTTACACATGCAAATCTCCACCCTGCCTGACCCTGTGCTGTGTACACCCTCTAATTATACCCAACACAAGCACACAAATAAGATTACTCTGTGTGTGTGTGTGTGTGTGTGTGTGAGAGAGAGAGAGAGAGAGAGAGAGAGAATAACTCCTTGATGAAGGTGAAAAGTAATTGTCATGCAGATATGTTAGTGTTGGGTTGCATGTTGAAAAGGTTTTGCTCTCACTGCTAATGGTAGTTTTGATGGATGATCCAATGAATTGACTTATCTTCTTTTGGTGGTCTGGGTGATGACGAGAAGCTACCATCATTTCATTGACATCAAGAGTTACTGAAATGCTTCTAAAATCCAAAAGACGGGGAAAACTTTTTGTCCTCCTCTCACTTTGTGTCTCATGTTCTCTGTTTATTTTTCAACATCACTTATACTTATGAATGAAATTTGATGTTGTTGACTAATATTTGGTGTTGACGGACAGGTGTGGGCAGTGAACTCTGCAGGTCGTTCTGCCAGCGCGTGGGCCAAAGGAAGAACGGGACCTGCTCCACCTGAGGGTGTAGGCCCGCCTGTTTTCCTGCATGTTTCTGCAACTTCAGCAGTAGTGGACATCCATCCTCCAGACCGACCCAATGGGATCATCGGTCTTTACAGAGTGTTCTCACTGAACCACAACAACCACACTCTGGTAAAGGACTTAATACTACTTTTAATGAATCACTCATTGGGGGGGTTCTTGTTTGATTTCTGTATTGCCCCACCCACTATATGTTTCTGAACACCGGTCACTCAAAACTTAAACTCACTTTTCCTTTCGCCTTCCTACAGCTCTCAGAGGGTACATCCCATCAGCAGACACTCCATGGTTTACATCCTTACACAAAGTACTGGGTAGGAGTGGAGGCCTGCACCTGCTACCAGGTAATAATAATGAAATACTGCTGTAATGGATAACGGCTCTACTTTGTCATGAGAGCGAGATCACAGATTTAGTCTGTCATATCTGCTCTCATTTTGTAAACACTGTTTGTTGTTGGCTACATCACTGTTAAATAAAATAACACACTAAACTACGATATTTGATAGTTTTGTAGATGTAGTTAATAGAATGGAGGATATGATTTTCAGGTTTGCTTTGAAATATTTCTTGTAAAGAAGTCGACATGTTCACCAGTTTTGATAGCATCCCTGATTTAGAGATGTGTTGTTTGGCAATTAACATGGAATTGTTATTGTCAGGATGTTGTATCAGTTCAGTTGTTCAATACTTTTTATATGTAACTCAGCAACTGTTACACTAACACTTGAGTAATTTTTATGTCAAGTAATATTAACCACAATTTAACTGTTTGCCTTAAATAGTTGTGATATATTTGCTGTAAAATACTTTACAGCGCCACTTGTGTTACTTTTTTAATTTAATACAAATTCCCTGCCAATGTAGTTCTTAATCTGGGATGCTGAACTTGTACACACAGAAGTGCTATAAATCTTTGATGTCTTTGTTTTGAATATTTGACAGTGCTGTAGCCAGGGTCCCCTGACTGAGTTCCATACCCTGGCTGCCCCCCCATCCAACCAGCCTCCTCCTCGCCCCGTCACCCTGACCTCCCGCTCTGCTCAGCTGGAATGGGACGAGCCTCTGGCGCCTAACGGCGTCATTGAGAGGTGAGCAGGAAACATAAAAAACACACACTGACCAATGAGTTTTCAGGGCAGAAAACGCTATTTGCACTGTCTTCACCTACTTCTACAGACTTACTCTCTTTGTCTGTGTTTCCAGCTGTGAGCTACATCTCAGATCATCTTGCCCTCAGCCCCCACAGCCTGTACCCCTCCCTTGTATTGAAGGACCTAACAGAAATCTGCTTCTTTGGCGAAAGGAGGAGCTACAACGTGACAGGTTACTTTGTTGTCATGTGAAGATATTAAGAGATATAAGAGATCTTCCGACGCACTTTACAATAAAAATGTCTTGAGAAAAAGAAAGCATAGAATAAGAAAAAGGGACAATGACCACAGTAGCACAGGATAAAAAAACTTCAGCAAGCACCATGAGTGGGAGGAATCTAATAACTTTGTAAAGAAGAGATAGAAGAAATTATAAGGACCTGGATAGAGACCTCAATAGTCTGTGTTGTGTGTTTTGTGTGAATAAACAACTGAACTCGTGTGCAGGTCTCCAGCCGTACTCCACCTATCAGCTGCGAGCCGCCTGCTTCAATAACATGGGCAGCACTGCCTCCAACTGGACCACTGTTACCACACTCAGCGAAGGTAACAAACATATCCAATCCCTCAGCCCCTCTCAGCCGACCAGTCGTGAGAAGAATAAAAACTCATCCTCTCTCTCTCTCTCTCCTCTCACTCCTGCTCTGCTCTCTCTCTCTCTCTCTCTCTCTCTCTCTCTCCCTCCAGCCCCCCAGTATGTGTCTCCTTTCTCAGTGGACAGTAACCTGACTGTTATTTGGCTGGACTGGTCGGGGTCTTTCTCCCTCAACGGCTACCTGAAGGAGTATAGTGTGACTGAGAGCCAGCTGAGGGTCTATACCGGCTTCTACAGCTATCTCTATATTCCACGCATCTCACAGAAAAGTGAGAACGCAAACACACACACACCATACACCTTTATTCAAGGTGGTAACACAGATAAATACACACCTTGTAGGAGTGATGTCCATCTTTACAGACATACAGTACAGCAGCTGCAGTTAGAGATATTGATGTGTTTTAGACTGCTGTAGGATACAGGGACAACAAATAAACAAGTAAAAAACATACTTAGTCTAAGTTTGAGTAACAGGATTGGTTAAAGCATATCGGCCCTTTAGTATCTGTATTGAAAGGATGAAATATTGTTGAAATGAATTAGCTTTGGCTGACTGGTGCATGGGCCATATTACAATAATGGCCAATAACCTCCTGATATAATGAAACGACTGTATATCATATTTAAGTGTTTTTTAAAACGCATAACAACTTATTTGATTGGCTGTTGTTGGCTATATGCTATATATAAAGAATATAATAGATTTAGAATGTTAACAGGAGGCATCCAGAAAAATGTAGACTGCAAAGAGTAGTTTCCCTTCAAAATTCAACCACCAGAGTATGTTTTCCCCTCTTCCTTTCCAGAGTGTCTTTGTTCCTCTGTACAAATGCATTTAACATAAAATATTGTCTTTTGCTCTTTCTCCGTCTCTCCCACTGCTCTTCTTAGCTCTGTCATTTCAGGTGACTTGTACAACAAGCAGCGGCAGTGCCAGTACTCCTGCCATTAGATACAGCCCTGCCACTGGCCTAGGTAACAGCTTTTACACACACACACACACACACACACACACACACACACACACACAAACACACACACTGCTACAATCAAACCTAGTGTAATATCAATTAAGTGTAATATCAAACCTGAATGTTCTTCAATGAATCAGAAATAATCAGTTTGTATGTGTCTCACACTTCCTCATTATCACTTCAGTTCAGTGAAACTTGATACTGATGGACTGAAATAGATAAAAACGAAATATATGGTTTAACTAGTACTACTACTGCTGAACACTACTTTTTTATTTCTCTCTCACTCTCTCTGCAGATCCTCTTGAGCCTGAAGAGAGCGGTATACAGGACATCAGCATGTCAGCAACACCAGTTTACTCTGAGCTGTGGTTCATCTTGTTATTTGCACTGCTGGGTCTGTTCCTGCTGGCTATTCTGCTGGGTCTGGTGCTACAGAGGTAATACACAGCTTGTAAAAGATCTAATGCATGAGAACAATAGACAAGGATTTCCTCTCCTCAAGTACTCTGCACAACACTGTACAACACCACTCTATTTAAAAACACAGAAAATTAAATCTGTAAAAGAACTATAGGAAAGTGCGTTTTTTTTCTCATTTCTAGAGCCCTGAGGAAGAATCCATCAGCCAGAGAGCGCCCTCCGCTGGTCATGCTTCAGAAGACCAGGAAGGCAGGTGGAGAGATGTACATGGTGAGAGAGAGGAGCAGAGAAAACGAGGAGCTCAGTGAAAGAGAGAGTGACAAGATAGTTGATAGGGGAGAGGACGGAGATGGAGACAAGGAGAGGTAGTCAGACTTGCAAAAAAGGTAAAAGCAGAAGAGAAGTTCAGCAGCAGAGGAGGGAAAATGCTAATTCTTCAAATCAACAGGTGACTGAATCAGACTGAAAACATTTTATAAAATCCAGTCTTTGCCGGAGAAGCTGTTTCTTAATGGAAATTCCAGCAGAGGGGGCTGAAACAGCAACTGTTAATGGAAAGCTGCTCTCAAGTCTTTGACCGTTACCAGCGAGTAACTGGTTTAGCTCAGTGAGTTAGAGTGAGGATAGTGAAACCTACCCTAACATGTCCGAATAAGTTCATGTTTTTATATGACTGTTTTTACATAACTCTGACATAACTCTGTCATCTATGTGTAGTCGTAGGTTTCGTCTTTATGAGCAAAAGCATTAGAGACATCTCTCTTTATCTATCGAATCTTCATTTAACCACCTTTAGCCATGAGTTGATTAATTAGTTTATTCATTTTGGTTTTTTTCCATTTTGTTTTACTATTCTTCTATTTTATTTTCTCACACAAAAATTTTTTGTATTACATAAATTTTGCCTCTTTTTTCTCTTTCTCATTCACCGTCAATCTTTCTTGCTCTATTTTTCCTGCTTTATTTCTGTCTTATTGGACTCCCATCCTTTCTACGTCACTCGGCATCTCTTGCTGTCTCTATCTCTCTCTCTCTCTCTCTCTCTCTCTCTCTCAGAGGCCCTGTCCTGAGTTGTGCTCTAAACATCACTCCAGCTCTGTGCTCCTCCCTGACCGTCCCACAGTAAGAATCTTTTCTATACTTACTGTCAAACCCCTAAATGTTTATTTTATTGTTCCCCTGCAGTTTGACACTGTAGCAGACTGTGTTGAGATCAGCAACGTTATTCTTAAAAGCTACACAGTGTACACCGAGGTACGGGATTGTTAATGTGTGTGGGTGCCTCTCTACGCATGCCTGTTGTTGTCTTATGACAGCTTGTTTCTGTATGCATGCTCTGTGTGTGTGTGTGTTTCTCGGTTTATAAAGGTAAGAGATGTTGTACAGTCTCTTTTTCCCTTAAATACAATGTTGACCTTGCATATATAACAAAAAATCATCTGATATAACCATGAAGCCAGAATTGGTTTCATGTGTGTTTTCTCTGTTTTTGTTGATTCTTGGACAAATGTTAAAAGAAACAGCAAAAAAAACTGAAAACAACATGCGTGTAGAGATTTTACTCAGCCCCTGTCCTTTGTGATCCAAAGGGCCAATCCTTGCTTAGCAGTGCCCCCTGTTGATTGTTGATATTATGACAATGACAGCTGCTACACATTTCAATTAGATGTTTCAGTTTATTCTGGATATTTCCCTTTTCAGTGCAACATAATAAATAATCTGTTTATTCTGTGTTGCCTAAATTGAGTTGATACATAACAATAATACCTGGATCACACAAAGGCTGCATTTGATGAAATTGTTAAACTTGTTTTTAATTATTGAAACTCGTCCTGTGCAACTGCAATGAAAAGAAAAGTTGTTGTTTCATCCCATAGATTAGATGATGTTTTCCTTACACTGCCACCTACTACATCAGAGTATTTAGTTTGTCCCCGCTTTCACTTCTGTACTATGTGAGAATCTTTTTGCAGAGTCAGGTAAGTAGTAAGGTAATGTAATCCACAACAATAAATCTATGTTTTTTTTTTTTTCTTAATCAAAGTTAGGTTGTTGCAGTGCAGATTTAAGTTCAGATTTAAGACTACAGCATGCCCTGAGAAATGGTTAGCGGTCATATAAAACATGTAAAACAGTGGTATGACCTTTCTAAATTGCCATGCAGATAAAACAATGTATTTTTCAGGGTCTGATGGATACAAAGATAGTCGGCAGCGGCTCACGGTTCAGCCCCATGTCCGTCCTGCGGGTTCCAAGCCAAACGGACCTCAGTCAGGCCTACTCCCAGCATTCCCTGCACCGCAGCGTCAGCCAGCTGATTGACAGGAAGTCGCTGATGATGGAGGAAGGAAGCTGGGACAACCCACTGGGTCAAGATTCTGGACTGGTGAGGACGGAAACCTGTTTATGTTAGATTAATAAAATAAGTAATCATTTCTACTTTATTAATCCCTGTTGGGGAAATTTAGTGTTGTTTAGTTGACACACACGTACATGAAATACACACACAGGCACACACAGGACCTTAGAGATGCATTTGTCTTTAATGGAGAGATGGCAGAGTGAAGGAGCTACCAAATAGTCAGCGCTCCAGGCAGGTAGGGCTTTGGTTTTTGCTCCAGGGGACCTCAGCGGTGCCCTGAGGATGAACTTGCACCTCTCCAGCTACCGGCCCACACCCTTTACCATTGTCCAGGGTCCATGGTCCAAACACAGTGTCTTCTGTTAAAGATATTCTGTGAAACAACACCAAATGATGTCACTTTTTCTCACTGGGAGTACAGTATGTACTGTAACTGTTTTTATATACTTTTATATACTCAAGACCCACATGTGATCTCATGTGTTCTCTTTCAGTATGTGGAGGAAGATGAGTTTGTGGACGCCATCAAGGCCTTAAGTTCTGTGAAAAAGGAGCACACCATGTTCACTGACACCCATCTTTAAGACTCTCTACATCTATTCAGGTATCACAGCTTACTTTCACACCAAGTAAAACAAACATTTGGGAAGTGATTTACACAATTTACAAAGTTTTAAATATAATTTTGGAAGTCATGAAAAATACTGTAATTGTAAAATCATGTTTGCCATTGACGACCAATAATAATTTTTATTTAATTAAAATTGTCTCAAATACACTGGGACAGTGTTAATAATGTTTTAGCGATGTCCAGATACAAAGTTGTGAAAGAAAGCCAGGCCCAGAGACCTGAGGTTAAGGTAATAATAATGGTCGTTTTACTGCAACGCCCATCTTAAACTACATTAAAAGAGTGCAAAACTGTGAACGTGCGGGTGTGAGTTAAACAGCTGAAGTATATCTGTCCCACAACTGGACTATCTGGGTTGTATTTATACACTATGTCCTTAAATGACTTTCAGCAAACTGACTGACTGTTCTGGGTGTGTTATGAGTCACTGTCTCTGCTTGCCAACTGTTGGTAGTTTAGTTGATTTTAAAAATGCAGTTTCGCTTCTCGCAATTCAGAATCAAACCAGTATAGAAATCAATGAATGTCGAAGGCTTCAGTTGCCTCTTCTGCTTCAGTAATTGTGCCTAGTAAGCTTACACATCATCAGCAGCGAGAGTCCTTTAGTAGTAATGAGACACATGGCCTTGGTGTTAGCTTTATGACAAATAAATGCCAATTGTTTTTTTTTTTTTATGTGTGTTAAATGTGGCTGGGAATCACAGATGTGCCGTCTGATTGTTGTGATTATGTGATGTACCTTGAAAGTCCAGTCTGAGATTAGTTTTTTTATATACATGTAAACAAAATGAAATCGAACTTTGTTCAGCTGAATTTGTGGATTTGATTTCATGGTTTAGCTCTCACTGGAATTCAGACTGAAGTGTTGTTTGTCTGTGGCCTCATTTTCTTTCTATCAAGAGCAACAATCAGCTGAAGGATGGGAAGAAAAATCTCTGTGATGTCCTGTTTTGGTGTCACAGCAGGAAACTTTGTTTGTGTTTGGATTCCACAGATTGGGCTTTTCACTTTTTGAAGCCCAACATCATAGAAAACAGTATTTAAGATGTTGAACTTCTGTGAAATGTTGATGGTTTTTCTGTACAAAATTGAAGCTCACTGTATTGTTAGAAAATCTTTCTTTTTTACACTGGCAGTATTATTTATGGTTGTTGTATAAAAAGGTCTTATTTATAGATGATTCACTGATTAATGTTTGTGTCTTTTTGGGAAATTATAAATAATGGATAAGAAAAAAATGTTTTATCTACTTGTGTTATTACATTTTCTTCACTTTTTTATTTTAAATATTAACACATCAAGCTGTTAATTATTTACTTTGCTCCTCAAAGAAGTGACATTTCCTGTGGCTTATAAAGTTATCCAAGACTCACTCCTCACACATCTGACACCTACGTACTTGTGTCATGACGAGCACAATTTAATCTTGTCTATCCTGGTATACTACTTTTATGTATAATTTATTTTCCACTTTTTCTTTGTTACACTACAAAAATGAGGGCAACGTTCCCGTGAGAAACAAACTCCAAAAAGATCCAAAGGCAGCTTGTAATAGTTCAATATTGATTTCCTCAGAGAAGAAGTGAGGAGATGTATGTATTTAAAAGCTGCAGCACAAATGTATCAGTTCCATGTTCAATGTAACATCGATGTATGAGGACATAAAATTGTTACAGTGACAAAAAGGACAAAAACTCCACTAGTGATACATCAATATTTGTTCCTTGATGAGGTTAATATTAATTTTAACTTGAAGAAATAAAATTATTAGAGCAAAAACATTTGCATACATACAGCTGAATGATTTGCGTGTGTGAAGCTATACTGAAAGATGACAGATATATCCATTTGTTTCTCACAGACTCAGACGGGTCGTGGTGATGGAGCTGAGGATGAAATGTCAACTTAGAATTTCTTTTCTGCTGAGTTAGTAAAACACAGATGTGCCGTCAGCCGCGCAGAGACGCAGTCACCACACACAGTCACGCACACCAGCACAAGCGCACAGAGGGCCCTGTATCTCCATCAAAACTATGCAGCAGTAATTTAGTTTTGCTCCCGCGTCCCTTTAGGGAACATCAAGCCAAGTTTGAAATTAACAAACTGGCAGTAACAACCATGCCCTCGCTCAAGGACAGCAGTCTGACAAGGGCACTTCTAAAACATTCACAGCCACATTCACAGCTATTGTCAGCCACGGAGGGAGGGAGAGGCTGTAAAAAGAGAGCTTGTGGAATGATTGTAAGGGACAGTATGGCCCTGAGCTACACACACTCTCGCACACACTCTCTCTCACTCACACACAGACGCACACACAGGGTTTTATTAAACTCATAAATCACGATGACGACAGACAGCGTCTCAGAGAGGAGACTGTCTAAACGGGAAGGTTAGTGAAATGAAAGCGCTGGGGAGACATACACACACACACACCCTCTGTGACGCTCAAAGCAAAACAAAAATTGTGCACTTTGGCAGGTTAACCACACACCATGTGTTAAAAACTCAGCAGTGAGTGTCAGCTTTTCTTTCAACCTCTGACTCTAATTTTAAATATAATGCAGATGAAGTTTAAACGACTCCCAACTACTATATAATCATAGCGCTCATGATTTGTTTAAATTCATCATGTCAATGTTCTTGTCCTGCCACTTGTGAATTTCACATATCAAAACATCTCAGATCAAAATCATTTTGGAGACGTTTAGAGTTACTCTTAATGACATTAAAGACATTTGCCTGGAAAACTGGAGCGCAGTTAATGATCCCAGAACAATGTCATGTTGTTCTATACAATAAAAATTAATTAAAAAAGGTAAAAATTTCCAGCCTCTGAACTGACGCTATATTTTCTCAGCTTTAAAATAATACAGATTTTACATAGCTTCTCTAAATAGCTGAATGTTTGCTCTGGATTCCAGATAAATTCTGTCAAATGTAAAAAAAAATGACAATAGAACTTCATTTCATCACCGTCAGTTTAACTATTCATCTTCAGAGATTTCAAGACAGGACAAACTTTTAGAAAAAGCTTTTTAGTGAACAGAGTTGAACACGGCTCTCAAAGTTCAATGTCAACATTATATTTGATCATGGGTCAGTACTGCAGGCAACTGTAAATAATATTACAACATAATGCAGCATTTCAAACACACACAATGTAAAACGACGACGTACAGGGCAGTTTAAACAAACAGATATGTATTCCTTTTAGCTCACTAGCATCTGGCTGTAATATAATGTAAACGTAGCCAGAGAGGAAGTGAGGGATGACAGATAAGGACAGACAAACACTTATGTGCTGAAATAAACTTTAAACTTTATAATTTTTTAATATAAAATAAACACTAGCAATTTACTTTAACATTAGTCTAATAGTGCAAGTGCAAATGCAGTTAGGTCCAATAGCATGGTAATATCAATATAGGCATTATATGATTATCAATAATATGTAATGAACAACAGTGTAAGTATCAACACACCATCACACACATCGATGCATCCACATTAGGATTTTGTTCTGAGTATGTTCGTCTACTTTCCGTACAGTTAGTGTGTCGAAATGTACATCTTTGTACAGGCAGGGGCGCACGGTCAGCTCATCTTTTAGTGTTGAGATGATGAGCAACGTCACAATAAAAGATTATATAGCTGCTGAATTTGGCAAATTATAATTAACATTTCAGGACAGCCTGTTCCAACATCACCAGTTTTTTCAGTTGTCCCCAATGTGGTTATATAAAAGTACCGTACATCAAAAGCAGGCCTGGTTTCTTTAAGTCATCTCAGACAGCGTGTGGAAATCACACATGGGGTCTAATTCAAACAGTAAAGAAGCAGATTTAGCTCTAACTCTGCTAAGTGAGGTTGCAACGTTTAACTTTCATCTGTCCTTTTAGGCTCTTTGCAGCTTTGTCATTACCAAGCTGCTTTGTTTTTGTTTCCTACGGAGCACACAGCCATATTTTACCATCGTATGCTTGGACTTGATTGAGTGAGTTCACCTCCAGCTACAAAGGGAAAAAAAGCTACCAATAAAAACTTCCTTTGGGTATTTGGAAGAAGGATGGACTTTCCAGTTTTAATCTATGTCAAGGTTATTTACAATTTACAATAGATGCTGTTAATGTAATACGTAATGCCTATCAATTAAAGTGACCACTCATGACATCTAATTTGGCCTGGTGTAAATCTATCACCAGACAATTCTGGCCAGGGCAGAGAGCGGACAGGTCCGTTATCTCTTCACAAGCCTTTGGTCTGAATCCTTTTCTGTTAAAACACACAAACAGGCTGATAACCGTCTGACAAGTTTAAATAAGGCACTGCAACAGTCATCCAGAACAAAACAAGACACATTAAAACCTGTTTCAGAGGGAGTAAAGTGATGTAGTGTAGGTCCTTTTGAGTACTGAGCTGAGTGTAGTTATAGTGTGATACTGTAAAAAAATAAAATATAAATTATAATAATTAGTGTGATCTTTCACAGGCACCACTTTTTCCAAACTGTCTGAACAGCAATGCAACATGCAACCAAATTGTTTCTCTCTGATTACAGGGAAAGGTAAAAAATTATGCACTACAACGCATTAAAAACACATCCCTGTATAACTGTAAAGTTAATTTGCTATTACTGTTAGTATCGTTCACTTTTTAATGGATCCATTTACAAAAAACTTTCTATATAACCTCATTCCACGTAGGTGAGCCAGTTCCAGGGTCCTGTTTTTGTGCATGTTGACTCACTGAGCTGAACTGAGCCATCCTTAGCGACATTTGTTTCACCTGCTTTGACAAGTCAAAACGTTCTACACACAGCACCGTCACACAACACTTTCTCATTTTTTCTGTTTTGCTGAGGAACATGTAGGCCATTATGTTACTCTTAGTACAAGTTAATCTTGCAGTGTGCCTGTAACTGTGAGTAACACACATCACCATTTGGAAATCCTGACGCCTCTGTGTGAAACAAACAGAGTGTCAGTTTGGCTGCTCTGCATCTTAACTCCACTGTTGCATAGTTGTCACTGAGTCGTCAAACAACAAACCCGGGAAGGTTTTTACTGCGCGCTGGAGCTGCAAGATGACTTCACTGGCTGCTGACTGTTGGCTTTTAGTGTCGCTGCTTCAACAACTATTAAGCTTCTGTGTCACTGGCTGCAGCATCAGGATTCAAGTAGCTGCCACGATTCTGGCCAGGGTGACGTGATTAAGGTAAGTTTAAGTAAAAATTCACAGAATGACTAATTGCACGTATTGTCAGAGACACTCAACATCATGGCAACTCCTGTCTTTCAAAGGGGCTGATACTTTTGACAAATCTTTATGGAGCAAGAACAATTCATAAATGAATTATGGGTCAATCGCCAAACAAGTAATGAACGAAACAACATCTCTGGGTTTGCGGCTTTTTCTGATTTATATAATTTTAAGTGGAATATTTTTAGAATAATTATCTGGTGATAAAAATATCTCAATCTTAAGAACTTTGCACGAGGATTCAGCTTGTATTTTTTGTATAAGCTTGAATGATTTAGGTGTCAAAATCATTGCTGCCAGAATACAAGTCAATAAAAACACTTTTAAATATCTGATATTTACTTGCATCTGTGTGAGGGTCTGACAAGATAAAGCACTCGTTAGAAACCCTAACTGAAACCTTTATCCTATTACTGAAACTGTGCTGTGCTTATTTGTTTGTTTTGTCTTTTTTTTTCATTTGAATGAACCTTGATGAGTTACACCTCAGTAGCCAAACACTTGTGCTTCAACCAAACAGGCAGCAACAACACGTACTTGATAACAGAAAACAGATGTTTGCATGTTCCTGTTAGTAAATTTGTGTTTGTTAAGATGTCGGGCAAACAACATCAGCACAGTCTGAGCAGGCGAATCGCTGTCGGATCACCCATAATCTGCTAAGACGACCTGACGCAAACACCAAAAGCAAAGCGAGATAGTTGGAAGCTCCAGTTGTAATCAGCAGATCTTAAAAGTGTGCTGAACTTGAAAGATAAAAAAACAAAACAAAACAAAATGCCTTTCTGCATTGGGATGTTGTGACCCCTTCTTCATGGTGTGATTTTGTAGTATGACGCCAATGTTTTGGTTCCACTAACTTAAATTAAAAAAATGTTTAAATAAAAGGTTTTTCAGCGTGAGAAGCAAACCGAGTGAAGGACAAGTTGTTTCCTACAGCTGATGCCATGTTACTCCTCTGTTGTGGCATCCAGGCCTCCACCAGATGAAATCACAGGCTGCTGTCCTGATTGGATGACTCGGAGCCCAGCTTCCTGTGTCGTGGCGAGGTGGAGGAAGACAGTTTGGTCGGGGAGGGGGAGGCGTTGGCAGATGAGTCGCTGCCACCGCCTTCAGATCCAGAGGGGACGGAGGAGAGGTGGGGGACTGGCGGAGCCCTCTTCCTCCCCAGAAAGCCTCCTTCTAGTACTCCCCTCTTCCTCACGCCCCCCTCAGCTTTCACCCCTTCACCCCCTGATCCTGCACCCTCTCCCTCCTCTGGTTGTGGGAGCACCTTTCGCCTAACGTCGCCTCCAGGGATCGGGCTGTCAGGAGGCTGTCGTGGAGACTCTGGCCCTCCTTCTGCTTTAACCCCGCAAACACCAGCGGTCACCATCGCTCCGATATTTGTGGTGGAGCTCGAGGCGGCGGTTCGACAAGCCCAGAACTCCAACGCCGTGGCTCTCCTCTCACTGTCCTCAGGTCCAAAGTCACAGAGCGACCGCCGGGCATCAGGGGTCTGACCAAGACCCTGTGAGGACGTCTGCCCCGTGCTGTCCAGGAGACCTCGACTCAGGCTGAAGTTCTGGAAGTCTCTGCGGAGAGATGGATGAAAGGAGTCAGTTACAGACGGACAGACAGATGAACACAATGCAGATGGGGATGACATCATCAGCATTTTCCAAGCATAATCAGATTATTACCACAATGGTACACAGGGAGACTGTACTGCACAAGCAGGTGTATATTTTCCACCTCCCCCCGTTCTGTGCACATCACAGTAGCTCTTCATTGTCTAAACACACCACATCCCACTAATCTCACACCACGCACCCTGGACTCACGCACTTTATCACACACACACACACACACACACACACACACACACACACACACACACACACACACACACACACACACACCTATATACGGACTCAAGTGTGTACAAACCGACTGTGCTGCACAACTGTATGTCACACACTGCCTTTTTGCACAGCTGCACCTTTGTAGGAAAACTACTAGATGCTTACTTTATATTTCATATTTTTTTTTATTTCATTTTTTATATTTTTAATTTTCTACGGTTATTGTTATTTCACTTTGTACTTTTACCCTCTATTTTATTTTATTTTATTTTATTATAGTTTCTTTTTGCATCCTTACTGTACTTCTTGCATGCCCTTAAGTTTCACCTTTCATGCTGCTGGAAATGTGAATTTCTCTTGGAGATCAATAAAGTATCTATCTATCTATCTATCTATCTATCTATCTATCTAATCAGGTGTGGGTAGAGCACACAAAGATGAGTGCTGGGGGGGGGGCTCTTCAGGACAAGGAACCCCCGTCTAATGGTGAACTTGTCCCAGTTTCCAAAAAACATGTTATCCTCATTTGTTTGCAGCGCTCACCAGTGGCATCACCAGGTGATTTTGCCGGGGCTTCAGCCTCAATGCTCTACTACTTCAATAGTAGAAAAAGTGGATATCTCAAATATCCCTGAGCGAACATAACAAATAATCTGTACGGCTTGATACTGCCTGAGGTCTCTGAGGAAATATGTTTTTTGTAACATGGGTGAACCGACCCTTTTATGTATCTGCACAGTGAGACAAATCTTATTTCACCGGTAGCTGTGGAAGGACTCGGTCCGTCGCGCTCGGGCCAGCAGGGGGCTCTCTCTGTAGGGCCGCACAGCCCCATAGGTGGCCTGGGTCTCGGGAATGGGCTCTGGAGCCTGTAACTGCAGACTGAAAGACATGAAAGAGTGAGGCAGGTAAGCTTTGATGTCAGACACCCTCACGACACTTTACACAGCACAGTACAAACGATGGTATTTACTGTGACTGTGGTGTTGAGACAGACAGCTGCTTGTTGTGTGTATATGCATGTGCTGTCTCTCTAACCTTGAGCAGGACTCTCTGAGGCGTGTGTGGTGCAGCACAGAGGGGGCGGGGCTTATATTTGGTGTGGCGCAGCGGGAGGTGCTCAGGTCACACTGGTCCAACAGCTGCAGCAGCTCTTCCTCTGTCGGCCCGCCTACATCTACCAAACACAAGGGAAGCTTAAGAACACACACATACAGTACTTCATCACGAGAAACTAGAAACTACTACATTTAATCTCCTAGAATATGATGTTTTTTGTAGGTGAATAAATGGGTCTGCTGTTCTTCAGTCTCTTTTCCTGTAAATAACCATAACCTTACATTCCGCAGTGCTGGCCCCCCTGTCAGTCTCTATTTTCTCACCCTCTCTCTTCCTCTCCTCTCCTTTGGTAGCGGTGTCCATCGCAGTGGTCAGATCCCACATCTGGATGCTGCCGTTGCCATGACCTGTGAACAGGTAACGCCGAGGTCGCGACCCCATCCGGCTGGAGCCCTCACACTCCCGTACCATGAATGAAGAGATGGTGGTCCCGTCCACTGACTGCTGCACTTCACATATCCTGACAAACACACATACACGTTGACATACAGCGTGGAAACACAAACACCTCAGTCAAGTAGCAAAGGTCAAACAGAAGAACCCAAAGTTTTCAGGTAAGATATCTAGTAAAATGACGAGAAAGACAGATGGAGAACATTTTACCTCTTTCCAGTGGACGAAAGCCTCACAAACAGTTTGTTGGTGATGGGGATCACCTTCTGTATGAAAACCTGCTGATCGTCTCGCTCTCCAAATGGACCTGAGATCAGAAAGACAAAATCAAAACATTTAGTAGAACACAAAACCAGCCCTTTGTTACAGTTCAAGAATGGTAGCAGTCATGTGGCCTGCATTTTTCAGGCTTGTCACATAAGGTGAACAGGTATTCATATCTGCACATCCTGTACCTGTTATCTACTGAATTTGAATGCAAAGATAAGATCCACCCATCCCTACTCATGTCAGCCCCAAAGCTGTAGCTCTGTTCCATGCACAGTATCAGACAATCCAGAAATATCAGATGTCAGCTCAATACCAGATATCATCAGAAATCTTGTATTTCCTCTGATCTTCCCTTCTCAGCTCTCTCACCTATATCATTCCCAGAGCAGTAGCTCCCGTGGCTCTCCGTCTCCTCCAGTGACAGTATTTTAAAGGAAGCCAGGGGAGTGGAGCCTGGCTGGGTGGAGATCATCCCTCTGAAGCGGGTCACTGTCCACGTTCGAACATGGTTGTTGTCCGCGCATACTGAAACACACGGAAAAACACAAATGACACAAGATTTCAATTACTGCCATACACCCACCACACAGAAAATCATGAACAGGCGAAGTCAAATCGCTCCCCCCCAACTGTCACGCCATCCTCACCTGATACCAGATGTTTCTCAGACAGCATGATCTTTGTCACCGGGCTCCTGTGCACAGTGAATGTCTGAAAGAGCTGCGGGCCCGACCCCACCGTCTCTGGGTGTTGCACGATCACTCTCACTGCACCGCTGCTGGTCCCGTACGCTATCTCTATCCAGTTCCCACTCACACCTGATGGCAGGGAGAGGGAGACACAACACAAACAGACAGAAAGTCTTAATGTCAGGTGAATAACAGGTAGATTTATTTATTATTTTCGTCCCAAACTGCCTGTTTGTACCCCTGGAGGCAGAACTGAGAGAGGAGCACGGTAACAGATAGGTATACGCAGGAATACACATTTATTTTCTTCTTCATCTTTAGAGGAGAAAAACAAACACGAAGGGTACTTACTGGTTTTAGGTGTGAGATAGACAGACAGCGCAGTGATGGCGTCATTTGAAGGGTCATGATAAAGCTCCGTCACTAGAAGATCATTATCCTTCATCCTCAGTGGAAACTTTTGCATGTCTGGAGATGAAAGAGGCAAAATGTTAACGTGTTGAGGTTTGACAGCATTTTTATCAAATCTAAATCCTGCATCCAATACTCTTATTGACTCCAAATCCTTTGGATAGAAATCACCTGCTTTTATCAGCACTTTATGAGCAACAATCATGTAAAGTCATCACAAAAGTATGTTCCAAAGGGGAGGTCATTTGCTGTGCCCTATTCATTTTTAAACAGGTACTTCCATTTCACAAACATAAATGTAAATGTCTGTGTACCTATATAGTAGATAGAGCCATTGTTGCAGCCCAGCAGTAGAAAGGATCCCGCTGTGTCGCAACTGGTGATAGGAACCACATCTTGAACCTTGCAGATACACACAAAAAGGTGAATAATCACATTCAGTACATCGTTGTTCTGTGTAGTCACTGTCTCTCAGTTAAAAGCACACAAGTACATGCATTGAATAGTTGAATACAGACACACTTTAAGTGAACATCTCATGAAATTCACTGACAACTCCTCAACCATCTCTCTACGTCTCACACACACTCACACACAGACACATACTTACACAAACACACACACACATCCTCCTACCTGCCAGTGCTGTGTGACGGCATTCCACACGCCAACCTTCCCTGTGTGGCTCGTAGCCACAAGCTGGTTCCCGATGAAGAAGAGATCATCCACGGGTACACCAAGACTGAATACACCTGGGCGGTGGGAGGGGTCAGTTAGTGTGTGCGGGCAGGGGAAAAGTAGATGGAGTGTGACGGCTCAGCCACAGAGACAGCAAGAGGTCAAAGAGGTCACAAATCAGCCATGTGGTCAGCATATGCAAATTTTGTAATTTTAAGGTACAGGGTTGTTCCCTTCTAAATCTAGTTTGATTATACACTTCTACATATAGTTCTCACTGAACTACATTTCAATGTGCCTTTGACTTGAATGTTGAATTGCCCCATCCTGTTGTGCAACTGAGGTGTGAAATATACTAAATATCTAGTTACATTCTGGTGTAATCTCTGAGAGATTTCCTGACGGGATCATACTTCTAAAAGTCCACTTGTATAAGTAGGCCCCGTGATAAAACACAATGACACAAGTGCACAGTAACTCTCTGCTTACCTATCTCATTGCCACAGCCTCCATCTTGGATGCTCCAGAGGATGATGCTGCTTTCAGAGGCAGCGGCCACCATCTTGTCCTTGTCTCCATGCGGGCCACCCACCACCTTGGCGTTAAGCGCGATGCGTTCAATGGTCCAGTCAAGGTAAGGGGAGGAAAACACCTGCTGCCATCCAGAAGATTCTTTTATCCTGTAGCGAGATAACACACACATAGACAAATATTTGCTTTAATGCTTACTCAAAGGATGACAGTGTTGCACCATTATAAACAAATACCAAAACACATTTTGTTCTCAACTTGTCAGCTTATTTTAATAAAAATTAATAGTTCACTGCTTTGACTGAACATGGAGGGAGCCAAAGATGACAGCTTGTGTTCTGGTACAGATATCAGAGCACTTAGTGAGAAATTTGAGACACATTTTCATTAATTATTTAATGTCTCTCCCATGTGAACTAAAGAGTGGATGAGAGATGTTTTAAAGCAGACACATTTTGGCAGTGTTACCTGTAGCAGATGACAAAGTGTGCATAAGCCGCAACAATCCAGTTGTGGTGTCCCGCTATAATCAGCACCTTCCTAGGGTCAACCACAGGACCTGCACACACACACACACGTGAAAATTAGAAATAAACACACTACTTTAAGACTGAATTTCAATTGTCATTATCTGAACTGCTAAATAAAAAAAAATGTGAACAGCGATTTGACAGTCTAGAAGCAGGCAGTGTTTACTTCAAATTACTGTACAATATGAAGCATCCATCTCAGATACTCGCTCATTAATTCAAGCTCGCTATATTCACTGATGTGATCCTCAACAGAGAGCAGGCTGATGTGAAACTAGGCTGCCTCAGTCTGCGCACTAAAAAGGATGTGTCAGGTCACATTAGCGCTAGCATTAATGCACACTCACAGAAACACACGTGGACAAGCATAAACAGCTCACATACTACACTCTCTTAATGTCATGCACATACAGAAATGACACACACAGTAACATATACAAACACAGACATGAACAGTATGCATGCTACAGTGCACACAGTCTGTGAAAGCCAGGCAGAAGATAGACAGTGTAAGCAGGGTCACCATCAAAATAAGAGTCATTGCTATATTTGCTGCTTGCTTTTTTATTAAGTCTTTTATGAAATTCTGCCAGCTATAAGACTTTATAATATCTACAAATTATCACCATGAATTATCTTTTAATTCCAGACACACTTCATAAGGCTGCCCCAGATTACTCACCCAGTTTGTGGTTCTCGTCGGTTCCAGGTGGGCCAGAGAGGGAGGGGTGAGGAGGGGGACCAACGCGGGTGAAGCCCTCTGCTCCGCTCGGACCCGGTCGCTCATCCGAGGAGGAGCCGGAGGCCGACGAGGCCAGACTTGACTTACGGGCAGGGATGGCTGCCAGGGAGAGAGACACTGAGATTTATAATATTCATAATATTCTGTGACTTAAAAACAGCTCCTTTCTACCCTGCAACTGTTTTTGGAACACCAGTTGAATATTTCTGTTCACATTTTATCGGTTTTCTCTATTTTTACTTTGTTCTTTGTATCGCTCAGTTTCGAGTCTTTACCTGGGGGCGGCAGGTAACCATGAAAGAGCACACTGCCACATGATGAGCGGTCCAGTTCCTCACACAGCAGCAGGCGCCGCACTGCACATATATATACACACACAAACACACACAGGAAGACTGCAGTGAGGAAAATGTAATGAATTATTATATTCACTGATGCTGATATGTCTGAGAAAGTACACATGACTGATTAGATTGTGTCTTTGAGTTGGAGCACTCCACCGTACATATATAGTACTAAATTACCCTGTATCAAGTGTATTTTATACATTTTAAGCAGGTGATCAATTTTCACAAAGGTAATTTTCCCATTCGAGTACACAGACAATGCGGGGAAGTCACCAACACTGAAATGGGAAGTGAAACAACATTTCACATTAACAATACTTCACTTGTGCTATAGTTGTTCAAACTGTATTCAAAAGCACTCACATGCTCAGCTAGTATGCAATTCCTGGTGATGTGGATGATATGTTTCCATAATCCATAATATACGTCACTATTTGTGCCAAGAACAAGGCCGCTAATTCCCTTACTTTCAAAAACTGTGTACACTTACATACCTAAAGGAGTGATCCCGTAAAACTCTGCTTCATGTCGCAGGACACTGATGTTGACACCCCTACAAAGGAAAGAAGCAGCGTTAAATATTCAGTAAGAAAACAACATTCAGAAAGATTTTCTGAATGGTATCATGACTCCGTACCGAAGGTCCAACTCTTTGGTTCGGAGGAAATTCAAAATTGGTGCAAAAGCTGTAGGGTCTCTGTCGATAAATATCTGGAAGTAGAGGAGCATATATTATGAATGTAGGGCTTAATCAACCATTAAAAGATGAGTATTCGGTTGCAAGTCTGTGCTGTGCCTCTGACCCAATACTAGGGAAGTAATGAGTTCATGTTTAACTTTATCATCAGTGTAAAAAAAAATTATTTGAGTGGTATAAAAATTTGTACTGTTAGTGTTGTTACTGTTAGTCTAATATGATCTCAAATGGCATAATGTCTAAATCTAATTTGTTCTTGAGTATACAAGTATAATCTTCCATCAAAGCATCATATTTAAGTAAGTTGCATCACAACAAAACAAAAGTCAAGTCCGATCTGCTGGAAGCTTTTACAGAGTTTTCAGATGTGGCCTGCAGAAGCATTCCCACTTTTCAAATGAGAAGCAACAAAGGCCATACTCACAGCTCCAGTTTCATCCCGAAGAGTTGATATCCTTCCACTCAGCAAACTGGAAAACACACACACACAACACACACACACACAGAGTGCTCCAGTTAAACCACTTCTCCATTTTCACTTACCAGCAACTTTACCACTGCCTGAGGTAAACGCACAAATGATTTGCACGGTAGCAGATACTCATACCTGTTGACTCTGAACTACAGATGGGTGCTGCATCAGTGTGTGCAATAAGTTTGTATGAAGAATGACTTAACAGTGACTGCGTACAGCAGACAGCTGGGGGCAGAGAGACTGACAGGCAGACAGGTGCTCTGGCAGACAGACTGACAGGCATTTAGCACTACTCGGTCAGCTGTTGTCAAACTGTGAGCCTATTTTGTGTTTGAGTCTGTTACGACTGTGGTATTTGCCCAACCCCAACAGGCTGTTTCACTTGAACCGCTAGAAACATGTGAAAACACCCACGTTTGCTGAAACATGCATACTTTCATGTATTAAATTTGAGTGTTTTCAACCCCCCCAAAAAGTCTTAGAATAAAAAGACTGACTGTCACAGTGTTCAGACTGAATGTGGGTTGAATGCAAGACAACATTTCTCTCACTCCTCACTAAGATTACAGACAAAGAATACAACATTTATAAAAGGATGCTGCTGGCTTCAATTTCTACCTTCTTACCGTAATCACTCTGACATATTCGGTCACCAGTATGGTAGGAGCATGAAGACAGAGACGAGATAATGGACCATCCCTACTTAACATTAATTATGTAATACTAGTTCTGTTTTACCGGGTTGCAGCTGCCACACAGCACGCTCACTGTGCATGTCGCTGACCTGTTTCTGGTGAAATTCCTACATGCTGCAGCAATAGTACGAGTGCGGTTTAATCAGCCTGATCTCAGGAGGAGTCAAGATATGTTAGATTCACTTCACTGGTGCCATGTCAGTCAGATTGAAGAGTCACTGCAGACGGAGACGCAGTCAGCAACACTGTATTTAAGTTGCTGATACTTCAATTGATTCTTCAAGCATCTAATCTGCTCTAGCTGTGAGATAACCCAGAAACACCAACATTTCTCAATGAAACTCAGATGGCAGTCATGTGAATTCCTGATTAGCTGACCATGAAGAGATGATTTGCTTTTTTAGACAAAAATTAATTCAACCAACCTCGAGAAGAAAGAGTCTGGGATCCACATCAGGGTCTGTCTGGAGGTGCTGAACCTACAGAGCAGAGACACAGTGCAGCACATTTATTACAAAACACTGGAGATGCAGGGTCAGGGCACTGATGAGCATGAAAATGCAGGATGGATGGATGGTTGATCTAGAGGCACGTCATTCATGGGATTTCCTTGCTGAAAAAAATGCATCACTACAAGTACAGTGTGTTCAGTTTACATGATTCATACATACAGCCACAGTGTGTGTGTGTGTGTGTGTAAAGAGAGAGAGAGAGAGTGAATGATGGGGGGGGGGGGGTAAAGATGATGAAGTAACCTGCACAACCTTGACTGCTGTATCTACTTCAGCTACATCCATGGTTGCTTGGCCATGCAGATACCATCAAACACGTACGTAGCTCAAATTCCTCAAATGATGACCAGCATCTGTCGAGCTGTCCTTGTCTTACCTCGTCCCGCCGACGTTTAGCTGGATGATGTCTCCCATCCCGGCCGACAGATTATTACCGTTCGCAGCCATGACGACCGAGCCGACGGGAATAAAAAAAGTCCCGTTGTCACCGTTACTGTCACGAAAAGCTAGCGCTGCTAAAGCTCCTCTCCGACGTCCTGACTCCTCAGCCTCACTGCCTCGTCCCTCCTCCCTCCTTTTAAAACAGCCCTTATACACGACCTATGCGGGCGGCGTCAGAGTCGTCGAGCCCCCGCATGGTGGGCGAAGGGAGACAGGGCTCTTTTCTACCCCGGAGGCAGCCACACAAGACTCCCTTTATTTTCCTGCGGGCTCGTTTGCATCACCGCCTGGCATGAGACTAAATCGTGGACAACATCTTGCGCAGCGTATCAGCAACGTGAAACAGCTGTACAAACCGTGCGCAGCCGAGGCGAGAGAGCTCACCTCCAGCAACTTCCGTTTTCGCTTGAACTGCGGAGATGAGACCTATAAACCCCCCTTTATGAAAAATATACATTTGTTATAGCAAAACAACACATATATGTGTGTTTAAAGAGCTACTGGAGACATTTTGGGAGATAGATAGATTTTTTGCATATCTGTAGACCTTTTCGCGAACCGCTCCTCCCAACCAGCAGCATGGAGGAGGTGAACTATCTTGATTGTTCTTTGAGCTACTCTCCGCAGCGTAGTATTTAAGTGCGCTCGATTTTATGATATGTATAATGAGACGGCAACTATGCTAGACGAAAAAAACATCTTACTTTCTTCATGGAGTACACAAAACCACAAAACACGTGCTTATCTGAATACATGCTGTTTTAAAGTCTTTATTTAGTGTAAATTAATTAATATTCGTATCTGAAAAGGGACACACTGTATAAAACGTTTCAACGGCGGAGATAAAAACAAACACACAAAAGGTTTGACATGGACTTAACAGACTAACATACACATATAAAACATTAATAAAACAAACTAACACACCTAGCGTATACTGAGCAATTACTTTAACGTTGTAATAAATGTAATATTTCTCCTCATGGTGGTTTAGTAGCGACTCACTCCACTGCGTTATCTGCGCGCAAACAAGCGCTCCCCAAGTGCTGCCCCGCCCCTCCCACTCCTGCCCAGAGAAAGATACTTGAAACCCTACAACATAATTTATGACGAACTAGCCTTTTTGTCTAAAAGACTACCTTTTTTTTACACCAATATGTAACCCACGGTCGTGTATTCGGCGGTGGCTTTCTCTTCCATGGTAAGATTTGTGTATATTGCTACTTAACTTTTTGTTAGGTGTTTGTTTATTTTCCTCCCATTAGCTTGTTAGCCAGGGAGGAGGAAAGTTAGCAAAGGCTAAACTTCTCTAAGCTAAGCTACAAGAGTTAGCCAGGTCGAGTGACTGTCCTGTAGCAGTAGCAGCAGCCCAAGCTGCTAATAAAACACACGATATAAGATCATTTGTAAGTTGAGGTAGGTGGGAACACGACTTAGAAAAGACGAGACTATTTCCAAAGGTAACAGTAGCCCTACTTATGTGTCATTTGTCTTCACTGCTCCCCCATTCAGCTTGCTGAAAGCCAGAGCAGAGAGGAAAATGGACGTGTGACCAGCTCAAAGAGAGAGAGAAAAGAGGTTTTCCATCATTTGTTGCAGCCCAGGAACTGGAGCCGAGGGGAGGAGAGCCAGCAAACTTACAAGTTGAATCATGATGTCGGACCTACAGGGAAAAGCAGGCCCAGGTGCAGAGGGAAACACCGCAGAGGTAACAGCAGGGATCGTGTCCAGCAACACTCAGCAGGTACCAGGTGGAGCAGCTGTGTCCTCTCCTGTGGCCCCCATGCAGCCTCCCGTCACCACGCCAACAGAGGATGAGGATGAGAGCGAAGACGAGTCAGAGATCCTGGAGGAGAGTCCCTGTGGCCGCTGGCAGAAACGCAGAGAGGAGGTGAAAGGAGGGGGTGAAAGTGATGGGGAAAGTATGAGGTATTAAAAACACAATCAGGTGTAGTACGCGATTCTGGAGAGCCCTTTAAAAGTTGTTTGCTTGTCATCTTGCATACAAACCTAACAAAAGCATGAAGTCTGATTTTTTTTTTTTTAAGTTTGCACCATGATGTAGTTATTTCAGCATCCTTTTGAACCGTTTGTTGCAATTACATCACAGTTAAATCTGTTTATTTGGAGATCATACCACTCTTGTAAGCCATATTAATGCAGCTGGCACATTACATGGCGCTAGATAAAGTGGATATTTATTCATTTTGACACATCAGTTTTGAAGCTGCCACTCACCGAAGACAGATGGAGAGGCAAATATGCACAATTAACACAAATGATCCTTGATCAAACTCGCTGTTGTCCTGTGCACGAGGATGAGTTGCGTGGCTCAATCTGGGCTGAGTGTGAACTGGATTTTTTTCAGTGCACACACAGAACAGATGTCCTGCAGGCCGTGAGGAAATATTCACTGAATTAGACGAAGTGCGTATTGGATGAGAGTTGCAGACTACACCTTTAAAGCTAAGAGTTGTCCAGATGATCTCATTACATTATTCAGCATCAATCAACATTCAAAGTGACTTTATACCCTTGAGTCATTAAGCTCAGTTGAATGGATTAATGAAGGTGGTAATGTTGTAATGTAGATCATTTCATATAAATATTATGAACTTTTATATCTTGTGTTATCTACATACGATTTTTGATAGCGCTTTAGCCATCATTTTGATACTTTTAATGTTTCCCTTTCTTGTAGTTTAGAGGTATACACTTAAAAAAATTATATAAAGCAAAGAGATGGGAGAGGACCTTTTGAAGGAATCAAAGGCAGGCAAGAATAAAAGGATGAAAAGACTGCATCACGTCAGTTGCTATTCAGGTTTCTTCTTTTGTGAACTGTTTTTGTGTCTTGTACTCACTGTTGTATTATCTAATGTATCATCTCATAAGCTAGTTTTTGTTCACTTCTGCTGTAGGTGAATCAACGTAATGTCCCAGGGATAGATGCTGCGTACTTGGCCATGGACACAGAGGAGGGGGTGGAGGTGGTGTGGAATGAAGTCATGATCTCAGAGAAGAAGAACTTCAAAAAGCTGGAGGTGAGGTGTTACGGAGTTAAAATGAAACACTTAAAGATAGTTGAGTTTGGGGATTCAGCACTGATTGTCATATAGTTTTAATTTAAAATGTAATTGTACAATTACTTAAATATGTATTGGAACAGGACACACAACATATTTTTCTCTGTCAACTCACGGAGGGTATGGTGAAGCTTTCACTTCAAAATGTAAAAAAGAATGCTGTTGAGTTATTTTGAAAGGTGCATCGCTGGTTCATGCACATATACATGCTGAAATATTTTCAAAGATTGATTGGTTAAACTTATTCTTTACTATAGTGTGCACAATGAAGTTAGTGATGAGGATGACGCAGCTCTGCTTCTGCAATGTGGAAAAACCAGTGACAAGGAACACCTGTGAAATTTAAGTGCTTTACTGTCTAACAGATTCATTATGTAACTTTAAATAAAAAATAACTGACACATTTTAAGGTTCATTAGTTTGGGCGATAATTTAATGTTGATGACATATAATGACCTTCTGTAAGATACATGTAAGTAACTAACAAGTTACATAGTTGATTGTTTTGTAGATTGTTTTGTAGAAAACATTTAAAAAGTCCTCTCCTGCAAGTAAGGATTACTTTCCTATTTTCCGTTCCTTATCAGTTATTCTGCCAATTATTTTAATTTGTTGCTACTCTACTATATCAACATTTACCTAGACTAAAGTTTTGTAGCTGATCGTGTCTGAGAAAAAAGATCAAAACAGTGTGCGAATATGAGAGAAGGTAAAGATTGTTTATATTTTTTTTTTTACGTGTTGTTCTGTCATATTATCCATCAGTTAGGCACAGAAGAGTCAATGCAAAACATATCTGTTTTAATTAGTATTGTTCTATTTTATTTTCTCTGTCTGTTTAGGAAAAAGTGAAGGCAGTATTTGATAACCTGATCCATTTGGAACATGCAAATATTGTCAAGTTTCACAAGTACTGGGCTGACACAAAGGAGAACCGGGCCAGGGTGAGTCTCAGTCCTGCAGAAACATTAACTGGTAGCTTTACACATTGACTTGTTTTTTAATCTTCTCTCTGTTGTCATAAATAAAATGATAAATTTCCAAAATGTCAACAAAGAAAAAAAGTGTTCATGTGTCTTTTTATTTATATTTATGTATTTGATGATGTCCGCCTTGAAGGCTTACCCTAATTTCTTCTGTCCCTTAGGTGATTTTCATTACTGAATATATGTCATCAGGAAGCTTGAAGCAGTTTCTAAAGAAGACAAAGAAGAATCACAAAACCATGAATGAAAAGGTAATAACTGATTGCATGTAGATTTACCTTATGAGAATTTATATATGAAAATCTTACTGTACATGACCTAAATGTTTTTTTAGAAAAGTGACTGCCCCTAGAACCAACAGTCTTATAAACATTTTCATTGGCCTTTAGCTGTTGGCTCTTAAAAGAAAAGAAGGGATTTGCAAAAGGACTCTGCACCAGTTTTGAGTTAGGTTGAATCACTTTATGTAAGTCATAGTAACTCCATGTTGAAAACCTGCTAGTAAGTGCTCTGATAAGGATTATGGTCCTACAGGCTTGGAAGAGATGGTGCACACAGATCCTGTCTGCTCTCAGGTTGGTTTCCCCCCATTTTAGACATTATGTTAACTCAGTTTAATCACTCACCGAAAAATGCGCTCAGGTGGAAAACAGTTCAGTCACTTTCTCATATTGTTGGTATTTGTGGATGTTTTTTTTTTCTGAACTGCAGTTATCTCCACTCTTGTGACCCGCCCATCATCCATGGCAACCTGACCTGTGACACCATCTTCATCCAACACAACGGGCTCATCAAGATTGGATCAGGTATAGTGTTACACCAGTTTCATCCTGGAGGCTTAGGTAGTGGACCTGGAGCAAGTCAAATTATACTGACTATACTACAGGAAGATTACAATTTCACATAATTGTACAGTGAATTTCGGTGATTACACAGTACCATTACTGTATGAAACAAAAGTCTCTTCCACTTAGGTTGAATAATCAAGACTTCTGATGTGGCAAAAATGGTGGCAATATGCCTTTTTGTAGTACTGAAATAACCCTGCTCATTGTGTAAGATGTAAACAAAGGCGGATAATGTGGTTTAGAAAACCACTGTTGTGTGTGCAAATACTGCAATGACTCACATTCAGTCACAGATCTGCTAAAAAATAGTTTCCAAATTCTCAACATCACACACTCTTGTTTACACACTGTACAGGTAATACTGATATTCCCTATTTTTTCCCTGCTTCTTGTTTCTCTCTTTTATCACACACTCTCTTCCTCATCTTTCTGTACTTCTTTGGTCTGTATATCCCTTCTTCCTCCTTCATATTCACTTTTCTCACTGTTTTCTATTCTACTTATATATTTCCTCAATATTTTCCCCTCCTGTCTCCTCTGCAGTTGCCCCAGACACCATCAACAGCCACGTGAAGACTTGTCATGAGGAACAGAAGAACTTGCACTTCTTTGCCCCAGAATATGGAGGTAGACATGAACAAGTGACATTCAGTAGTTACTTCTGCTGTTACGTCCTGACCTCCAGCGTTAACAGAATCATACAGATTTATTGGAAAGATGTCATAAGACAATAAAAAAAATGTGATTTCTAACAAATGTATCGACATTACACAATAAAATTAGGGCATGGTATGGCAGTTTTTTCTTTTTTCTTTTTTTTTAATTCATTGTCTTAGTTTGATGAATAAAAAAGTAAAAGTTTTTCTTTGTTGCTTTGAGATTGCAGACTAAACATGAAGACACCACCAGATCAGACTTGAATTTGAATATAAATATGAATTTCTGATTCAGTAACTATGTCTGGGTCATCAGTAATGAATAAGCTATGATATAATATCCTACACATATATATACTTGTTTTTTCTTTTTTTTTCTCTTATTGTAGATGTTGATGATGTCACCACAGCTGTAGACATATATTCATTTGGCATGTGTGCCTTAGAGGTAAGATGGGACCCAGAATACATGATAGGATGGCCCGAGTCGCTTCCCAAAGAAATATGTTAACATGTGTTGGTGTGTTGCAGATGGCGCTCTTAGAGATCCAGGGGAATGGAGAGTCCTCTTACGTTTCTCAGGAGGCCATCAACAATGCCATACAGTTACTGGAGGACCCGCTGCAGAGGGTGTGTGTGCGTTCGCATGTTTATAAGTATCTTGATAGATCATACCAGATTAAGCTTTGTGTGTGTGTATTAATGTGTCTTTGTGTTTTATTTAAAAGACACATTTGTGTGTGACCCAGATGTTTGTTTTTTTATAGGAGTTAATCCAGAAGTGCCTTGAGTGTGATCCCTGCACAAGACCTACAGCCAGAGAGCTGCTGTTTAACCAGGCTCTGTTCGAAGTACCGCTGTTAAAACTGCTGGCTGCACATTGTATCGTCAGCCACCAACGTGAGACTTTGACACACACATACAAAAATTGTGAAAAAATTAATAAAATTAAGTGTAATGTTAGGGGGGTTGTTCACAGTTCCCTCACAGCAACAAGAGGAAGGCAGACAGAGGCAACTTGCTGAAATTTTTTTTTTTTTTTTTTTTAAATGGGTTGGTGGAGACCAAACTATAGTTCAAAGGAAAGTGAAAATTGAAATAGCGATAATCAGGTGGATTAAAAGACAAGTCCAAATGAATGCTCTCTCTCTACTGGATGTTTAAATAGGCAGTGAGTTGCTAACACATTCACTACAACAACTTTGTAAAGCGCTAATTAGCACTTGGAAGGACAGTCTCCACAACCTAAACTAGCTGCCATCGTCATGCAGTATTTTACATGAATGAGTTGTGTGACTGACTCGTTGTAACATTAGAAATGTACCTGATCTCACATTATAATACATTATTTTCACTGTTAAGCACTTGGACATCAAACACACATAAAAAATTGCATGCAAATACATACAAATCGCACTTACAGTGGGATGTCATGAGACATTTTTTGCTTCCCACACCAAATAAGTATATGGTTAAAGGGATTTATCCTAACAACCTGCATCACCTAATCAGTCCCTGATGGTTTATAATTTTGCAGACATGATTCCTGAGAATGCCCTGGAGGAGATTACGAAGAACTTGGACCCCAACCTGGTCATCGCCGAGACCAAAGAGGAAGTTCAGCTCAAGTAAGGGCCAGAGGATGGTATCCACATTTTAGTGGCAGTCAGCATCAGATGGGTCCAACACAAATAATAACATAATTTATTAAGATACAATCATAGTTCAATAATAACAGATACAAAAATAATGTAAAAATTATCTAGTCAAGAGGTATTCGTTTGAATAGAAACAACAGCATTGAGGTTATTCTTTCATTCTTAATGTGTTCAGAACAAGAGGATATATGTTATCAGTATAATGACAAACAAGTTTTAAAGATGTTAAATTCTAGAATCTTATTTTATTTCCTTTGTCTGTAGGCTTTCACAGTTTCCTGCCTTGGAGCTTGATAAATTCCTGGAGGATGTGAGGTAAGAATCAAAGCAGTGAACAGCAAGAGTCTGAGCGAGTCCTGTCTTACTCTGAATTTTTTTAAACCCCAAAGATACAACACTATGTGGCCACATGGGGGCAGTATTGAACCATCTGACTATTGTGCCTCCTTTACTGCCTTTTTAATGGCTGATATCCTCTATAGTAAATATGGTGTAATGACCCAAATCTAACCCTGAAAGATTAATCCTGCATGTTTCACAGATACAGTAGTTTAACAAAATGTTCCAAATTAAAAAGAAGATTTTGTTTTTTAACTTACTTTCTGGCCACACTGCTGACCACTGTCATATTTGGGACCTCTCTGTGAAATATGAAATCATTGCCAAAGAACTGAATTTTCCACAGGTTGGCCAAGATTTTAAAACATCTGAAGAAATTCCTCATTTTTCTCAATAAATGTTATTTTTCCTACTTAATCCTACTTAATTTTTTAACATTTTTATATTACATAACACCCATCTGCCCTCTCTTTCACTCCTTCCCTCTGTCATGTTTTCTCCTCCTCTCCCTTTATTTGTCTCTCCCTCCCTCCATGGATCAGGAACGGTATTTATCCAATGACGGCATTCGGGCTTCCCCGTCCTCAGCAGCCTCAACAGCAGACTGTTGAATCTCCCGTTGTCGTCCCCTTGGTCAAGTCCCCCACTCCCGAACCTGCAGAGCTCGAGACACGGAGGGTGCGAACAGTAGATTACATCATGCATATTTCTTCTAATCTTTATATTATCAACCACAGAATCAGGATGCTTTGTATTTTCTGGAGTACAGCCCGTTTTTGAAATTATTCCATTAATAGTCGAGAACCATATTTAGTTTTCCATACCTCTTCTCCAGGTCATTCATATGCAGTGTAATGTTGAAGCTGTCGAGGAGGGAGCAAAATATCATGTAAGTCCCTTTGATAATAATTCTAGTTTGATCATTTATTGTTTAACTAATTTAAAATGCAACATAAAGGTTTCCCTCAACCACCACCAACCACAATTTTACTCCAACCATTAGTTATTTTCTTGCAATTCAAAATTAAAACATCCTAATTTTCTCTGTTTCTCTCCTTTTTAGCTTACATTACTACTGAAACTGGAGGATAAGCTGAATAGACATCTAAGCTGTGACATGTTACCTCGTAAGACCACCTCTCCTATCTCACATTGACTGACTAACTCACTCTTTGAGCTTAAACATACAGTTGCTCGTTTTGTTTCAATACACATCCCAAAAACTTGACTTTCTGAAATTTCCACCCAGCTCTCCAACTGGTGATGAGTTTACTGTCAAGTTTTATTACATCAGTGGTGACCTGGGAGGTTGGATGTTGGAGCTAAAACAAAATAGGGGACAGTATTTTTAAATAACGGGGAACAACCTTTTATATTTCCACCCAGTCAATATCACAGTGGCTCCTGCTTTTAGGCGACCATTTGATATTGCTGAAGGCGTGTCCTGTGCAGGTGAGATTAAGGGAAGATAAGAAGACTAGAGGCCATTGTCTCAGGCCTGTATGTCAGTGTGTTTTTTCTTAGTTTTACATTCATAATTAATACAATACTTGTTTTCTGGGATTGTGCAGTGAGTTACATATGTTTATGTGTGTGTGTTTGCATCTGTACTTTGTTTTCTAGCAATATGGAAACGAGTTTGCTTTTATTTTCTTTTTTTCTATGAAGTGGAGTCATTTTGTCCATATAGACTTTAGGTTTACAGCTCTGGTTTAGGGTTAATGGTAGGATTACATTTGACTAGAGATGATGATAAATGTTAAGGTTGTTTCTGTACGAATATGTGTGCACTAAGGCATGTAGGAAAGTGAGAGTGAGATTCCAGAGAGAGCTTGAAACTCAGATGGTGTCACAATATTCAGTATGCAAGACTATTTTAGGGAGGGAGACTAACTGACGCGAATGTGTCATGAAAACCTTGTGCCTCTATTTTGGACAAATTTATATGGACTGTGTTGTGTAATTGCTTTTTACCAGCCATAGTGGCTTTTAAAACTGCTATAGTTATGAAATATGTTTAAAACTCTCTCTAAAAAAAAAAGATTGTCTTTGACAAATTTTTTTTAACTTACAAATTTGATTTATTTATTTAACCAAAGGAAGGCAAATAAGAAAATAACACTCCGCGTAACTGTTGCTGTGGTCCACATAATGTCGGCAGTATGATCCAGTGTGCACACAGGTATGGTAGGCATGTATGATGTTGCAGGCGTGTGGGGAATGCCTGGCCTGTGAAAGGCTGCAGCTGACAGCTGTCACCTCCTGTGTCAAGATCTGACCAACTCTTCCCAGGCTTTCATCTCCCTGTCTCTCATTCACTCACTCTCACACACACTCTGTCTCATACACATTTACTTGACTTTATCTCTCCTGCTCTTTCTCCAACTCTGTTTCTCACCTCATATGTCTTCTCCTGCACACGCACACACTGTAACTTGACATCCATGCACACCCGTACACACCATAGACTGTCTCATAGACACACCCTGTCCTCTTTGTAAACAGTCCCTCCTGCTGATATCAGGAGATATTCTTTAAAGCATTTCTTATCAACACGACAAAGTCCAAAGATACACCGTGCAGGGTCACCGGCAAGCTAACTGAGCCACTTAAATTTCACCCTGTTGGCCTTTAGCGTGGCTTTCCTGCTCCCTACTTCAACACATTAGCAACTGAAACTTGTTTTTTCCTCAAAATTAAGTGGTCATTTTGTCCACAAGATGCAAATAAGCAAGAAAGCCTCTCCCTCAGCTCCACTCTTAACCCTTATCATATAGCTGTGGGCTGCCAGTGTTTTTCTTTTCTTAAAGTCAAAGTTGTTGGATGATCATCCTCCTCCACTTGTTTGTCTTGTCCCAGCCACATTCCTGATAGTTATAAATTGACAGCCAGATTATTAAAAACTGCTAGACCATGACAACTCCTTTGCTCATGAAGCACTGGGAAAAGAATGTCTCACTTGGGGGCGGTAACTAAAATAATAGTGAAACACTATTGATTCAATACTATACTTGTATCAAGGAACATGTCAGGAACTCAGAGGAGGGTTATGTTGATGGATAGATGGTTGAAGTTTTCAGGAGAAAGTAGGCATCAAAAGGAAAAAAAACAACAGTAAAGATTTTATATAAGCAAGTCTGAGCTGGTGTGTTCTGAATATATTTGCCCAAAGTTTTAGTCAAGTAAAATCCATCCTTCTTTCTGTTTACGTATTCTGTTCAACCTTGCATATATTTTGTTTACACTTCTGTTGACTGTGTAACTCAGTTTTTTGGTGTACTGACTTCCCTCAGCCTTCCTTATACTTTTACCAAAGTTGAAGTGTAGTGAGTAGCAAGTTTTTCCACTTCTTTCATGTGATGTAAAAAGTCAAAGCAGGAGTTATTAACCAAAGGTTGTGACTGTTACAGGCTGCATTGTAACACACATTGTCGTCACTACTGTTGGTGTTGAAATCTTAATCTTTCAGTCTTTTCCAAGATAGATTTGTTCCTGTATATTATAAACCTTTTTTTTAACTGTTAAAAACAGGGCTCAGTGAACATTGTAAAAGTGTAAATAAGCCCACAAAGAAAGCACTCTAAAATTAATGAAAGGAAAAGGAGCTTAGGACTGTCCATCACACTGCTACACCGTTAACAGCCAGGCTAAAAAAAATATGTATAATGCTAACATGTTTTAACAGATCGTGCCCAATGACGACCACACTGGTTGGAACATGTTGGCTTTTTCATTTTCCTGCCAGATGATCTCATTCTGGGCTCTCTGTCCTTTTTAGCTGTGATGGATATCACTTAATGGACACTTTCCTAAATGTAATAGGAATATAAAAATGGCACAACCAAACAACAAAATGGGTTCAGAGAAGCAAAGACGGCATTTGGGCCACATTTTCTAAATGTGGTGTTTACCCTCAGCTTGAGCTTAGTTGATGTGTACAGATTGTCAAACCCCTTAAGGCAAGTAGTGATTTGTGATGTTGGACTACATGTAAATACAACTCTCTTGACAAGTTATGTTACACATGGATGAATATCTGTCACTAACTGTGCCGTGTCTGTTTCAGATGAGAATGTTCAAGAGTTGGCCGGAGAGTTAGTGGAGCTGGGCTTAATCAGTGAGGTGGGTGTTTTGTGTGTTAAACAGAAATTCACATCGAGCGTGCGTGCGTGCATGCACCTGCAGCTTTGCGTGCTAGTACCAAGCTGCAGGCAAATGTGTGTGGGTGATACTCAAGGTGAACGTGCTATTTCTGTACCAAACTGTAAAACTTCTGTAGGTTTTAAAAGGTAAGATGACCCCTGACTCTTCTACATACTCTCCAACACACACACACCTTCCCCTCCAAGAGCCTATTGCACATTTGCTGCTACATATGTACTCCCGTGCCCACTCACCTACCCACGTCAGTGTTGTAAAGTCTCTTCATCTCTCTGTGGGCGAGCGTATATGTAGACTTTATGACTTAATCCTCTTAATGGATTGCAGTTTTATGCCTTGCATGTTGCACTGACTTGTGTATGTTTCTGTGTGTGTGTGTGTGATGTGTAATGATGGGCCATACCTCCACTATCTAACAGAGTGGTGTATAATTTGTAATGTCCGAGACTGTTGAAAAGATTTGTTTGCTCTCTTTGCAGGTGGACCAAAACAAAGTAGCCTCTCTACTTGAAGAAACATTCAGCCAAGCTCTTCACTAGCGACAGTTTCCTCGACTGTCTCCTCTAAGTACACTCTCTTAACCCTGTTACATGTTCTTTTTAGTTATTTAAAACAGTGACTGTATTAAGTGGGTTTTTTTGTTTGTTTTTGTTTGTTTTGTGTTTTCTACTAAGCCTTCAGAAGTAATGTGATCAAAAGTGACCAAAAAGGTGGATTTTTCCTTTGCTTCAAGGATTAAAACTTCCTAAAAGCACACAAGACCTTTAACATAAAGCCAATTTTAGCATCCAGGTGACTCCAAAGAAGCAAGCTGGAGTGATTTTACATTTTTATTTTAAAAGTTCAAAGATACTTGTATATGTGTGGATTTTTTTTTGAATGAGTTGGCTACTAAGTTGGCTGTTAAGTTTAATTAAAAGGTGGACCTCATTACTGCTGCAGCAGACACTTGATCACAACAGTACTGACTAGATTACTTGAGCTTTACTTTGAAGCCCCCCCTCCTTCTCATTTGGTTCCTTCTTGTTTTGTCTCATGTAACATTCCCAGCTCTTTGACTTTTGTGACTTGTTGGACAAACCTGTCTCTCACCAGGTTGAATATACTTAAGAGTTTTTGAAACTGGATGGCAGAGATGCAGCTTTCTCAGACGACTTTGAAATACACCCAGGAGTCATATTTTTTATAAGCCTATGATACATAACTAAATGTATGTGCACCATCGTTCTGGGCAGGCATTGGGCTGCTTCTCTGTGGAAAATTGATACCTGGTTACTTTGAGGTACTGTGAACTCAGTGTTACTGAACTTCCTTTTATGTATATGTCTGTGTGTTTTTTTTTATATATATTTTGCCCTGCTCATATTGTGGGCTACGCACATGCCTTAAAGTCCTCTTTTCTCAGTTTGTATTGTATTCATTGTTTTACTATTTGCTGCTTGTTGGGTTCACACATGCTACTGTGCCTTTAAAATTCATTCATGTGAGACTTGTGTACTGAACTCAGCTGCCATATGCTATAGAGAGAGGACCCTGCTTTTTTCTGATGCATCTGTGTGTTTTATTTATGTTACAGGTACTATATATAATGTGTTTTTTTTCTGTACTTCTCTCCCTTGTGTTTACTGTGATTTCACACAGACCACATTGTTGAGAGACTGAGCCAACACACAACTTTTCTTCTTTTCTCCCGTTACTGTCCTCATTTGATCACCATTTGATAAAACTGGGACTTGGTGGGTCTGACATTATCTTTCACAGAGCACAGATGCTTCAGTACAAAGTTACATCACACAGGTCTTGTTTAGATGTGTACTGAGATCAGGGAGTCTTTTTGTGACATTTTGGCTCAGAACTCTTTGTGGACTACTGGTACTACTGTGTCTGAAAGCTCATACACATCAGGACTGTAAACAGGCAAGAATAATGCAAAGAAAGCACAGCATTGTCAGCATGTGCAGAAAAAGCAGAACAACAACAACAACAGATACGATTGGACACAATAAGTGACCTTTTTTCTTCCTGTCGTTTTATTGAGATTATACGTGAAGTGTCTTTCTAATCGCAGCATCGGTTTAACTGAACTGCTGCTGTATGAGCTTGCAGACAGAGCTTTCCTCTGATGCTGGTTGTTAAGTTATGATGTTAAAACACTCCCCTCATCATTAGTGAGGTTATAACAATCCAGTGATCTCCGCTCATATATTTAGGAAGTATTGTTTACTTGTTATTGTGCTCCAGTCTGCATTTTTGTTATACATAAGTGCATGTTGTCCTTCCTAATGCATTGTTTACTCTGTTTCCCTCTGTTTGTGTGTACATTCATGAACGTCTAAGATTGTATTTTCCAAAGATGATTTTTAAAGTTAGCCAGGAGAATGTAAGTGCACGACTTCTATAGAGAAGTGGTAAAAAAACCAACCAATGTGATCACCAGAGCAGCTTTATTCTCTCTGTGTGTGTTTGTGTGTATGTATGTGTACTATCCTTTCCACCCAAAGTATTGGTGGTGTTGAAGCTGGTTATTAAATAATCATACGGGCAGAGTCGCTCAAGGACATGTGCTCATATGTGGATATTCGTATATTTTGTACATGACGTGAATGTCAGTAAGTGTGTGTGTGTGTGTGTGTGTGTGTGTGTGTGTGTGTGTGTGTGTGTGTGTTTTTCTGAGACGTGTGCGCTGACACGATCTGCAAAATATGATTGTCCTCTCAAATAAACGAGTGAGATGCTTCAATTAGTCATTTCTCTCAAATCTGACAGAAAGATTTACTAACATGTTTCCTCTGTGTTGGGCCCCCTTTGCCTCTGTTTTTCCTGTTCTGTGACTGATGAGAATAACGGTATGAGGAGCGGCTGCTGCGCCCCTCTGCAGGCTGCGGGTGATTCACAGGTGAGTTTCCTGACGTCATACAGGAAGTGGGCAGAGGGGACGGAGTTTGTGCGCCGAGGCAGGTGCTCGATCATTACTGCTGTTGAATAATTGAAGGGGAAACATGGGATGTGGCAGAGGGATGTGCACTTTTGGTGAGTGATTCTCCGATGTCGCCTTATTATTGATGATGGAAAAGCGCCTCCTGATCGATTAGCGGTCAATGTTCAAGGTTTCCGTGTGCCCGCTGTTTGTTTTCTTTGTTGGTCCTGACCACAGGCCTGCAGACCTGCACGACGCGGTTTCACTTTTAAACCCTGTGCGTAGCATATGTGGCGTTTATGAGTGAGTGTGTGACACAGATTACGCTGGTTTACCCTCAGAGGAAATAAGCAGCCGACGCTCAAAGAGACTGACCAGAAGAAATCAGTCATTTGAACGTTTTGAAAAGTTATTTCTGCCCACACAGTTCCCTCCCATCTCTGACTCACTCAGTACACTTATCAGTCTCAGTGAGTGGAGCCTTTCTATGCAAATTCACTCGTCCCAACCCACACTGTAAACTGCACGGTAATAAACGGAGTCTGTCTTTCCCTGTTATCATCTATTTAATGATCAGCAGGTACCCATGTATATTAAGAGTGATAAAGAAAAAGATCATCCATGAACTCTCAGGTCTCACTAATGTTTGTTAGTGTGTAGTCTGACTTTGACTTCCTTTTCACATGCAAAAAAAAAACCTTTTGTTGCTGCTGTGGTTTAATAATTAATTCTCATTCAGCTTTACATGACATACAGTATCTTGCCACACAAAACAAAGGCTTTTTGATAGTGCTCTAATGGCTTCTGTGGATTTAATATACGTACACGCATAAATAACATGTACATTTAGTAAATGCAAATAAGAAATCAAGTCACTTTTATAACAAAATGCTTTGTGTAAAACTGTCGGGCGACACATCAGTTGAGCTATGAATGAATGTGTATTGTTGTGAAAGTACAAACGAGGTTTTGCTTTGTTTTCCATATGGACGTGAAGTAATGGAATTTATATATATCCTCTAACCAACCACTCTTGAGCTTTCAGACTATGTGATACTATTTTTTATGTAAGCTGTGTTTCTGGGATTTTCCTGTCAACCAGATAAGGACAAAGGGCCGGGGAGGCTGATGAAAAAGGGGTTAACTCTCATCCTGGTCGGCCATATAAACTTCATCCTCGGGGCTATTGTCCATGGCAATGTCCTCCGCCACATTTCCAAACCCACCCAGCATGTCACCACTGAATACACTGTAACCAATATCATCTCAGTCACCTCTGGCCTGCTGGTGAGTCAATAGCTGAGACATTCATCCTTTCAACCTGAGATCTGAAGTTTGCACCAAGAGGCCGTAATCACCTACATTAAACATCATCAAAGTGATTTTCACTTTAAGCTCAGTAGAGTGTTGTGTATTTTTCTCAGCAACCAAGACTGAACTTGCCTATTATTAAAAGGGAGCTGGTTTTTCAAACACTAGTTGCTTGAGGGCAGGCTTCATTGTGTTGAATTATCAGATAAACTGGCTGCTGTTGATGATGACATGTTATTGATGTGACATTTCTTTGAAATGCACTTCACACCAGGCACTGTACTCAGGGAATTACAGGGTTTATGGGACAGAACAAAAAGACAAATATCTTACTCGTCATGCTTTTCATCAGTGTTCTCTCACTTACTGTTGTTAGTTAAGATGACTTCCTATTCTGGCAGCCTTAGATCCTTGGGGCCAGGATTACTTCTTAATTTAATGAACCCTACTCTGTGCCAAAGCTAAGCTGAAACAATCATCTTGTCTTGAATCCTACAGAGCATTGCCACTGGGATTATTTCCATTGTGATGTCAAGAAACCTTCATGTGATAAAACTGGTAAGAATTTAATTTGTTTTGAACCTCTTGATAGGATCACTTCCCTCATTCATCCTGTGTCTACTCAAGAGTTGCCTCCTCCCCTGTTTTTACACTGTGCTGTCTCGGTGTCTCCAGCAAATAGGACTTATGATTACATCGTTCCTGAACGCCCTGCTCTCAGCAGCATGCTGTACTGGGCTCCTCTTGGCCATTAGCATCACTGTTGCCCACAGTGGGCAGGGCCTGATGCTGGGATGCAATAACACAGAGGTGCCCATCAACGCTCGGTCACCTGTCAGTGCCCAATGCCCGTTTGACACAACACGAATCTATGTGAGTCTAAACTTTCTTTTTGCATTTCCCTGTCTTTACAAATGTCCCACTCACTCCATTTAGCATTTTTCTTTTTGTTTCTGGCCAATTTGCTCTTTCCCTGGTGATTCAAGCTGCAACTGTTGAGGCTTAAAACTCGAAAAACCCATCAGAGGAGAAATGTTCAACTTGGCAGTGTTACATTGTTTCACACTTTTTTTTCTTGCTCCCATCACTCTCTGCCTCTCAGGACACCACCCTGGCGTTGTGGATCCCTTCTGCTGTGTTGGCAGCGTTTGAGGTTGGACTGTCTGTCTGGTGCTTCATTGTTGGACTGGCTCTCAGAGGGCTGGCACCCTGTGGGAACAGCTACATCAAAGAGCAGGTGTGTGTGTGTCTTCTTGTGGGGGCGGGTGGAGAGTCTTCAGGGGCGTAACTGTGATGTGTGTGTGTCTGTCTGAATCTCTGTCTGACTCAGACATACATACTTTTGGTCTAACTCAAACACACATACAACTTATCCACACTTACCTACTCCCATTTGTCTCTTATACTTCCCGTCTTTGAAATGAACATACAAACCTCTTAATACAGACCTTTTCCTTCTCTTCTCTCTTCCAGTTGGCAGAAGAAGCTGAGCGCTCTCCTCACAGCCAACACCTGATTGAACAGCGCTTGAACCCTGACACCTAATGGAACAAAAAGCAGGAAGGACACCACTCCATGTAGACAACACAGCTGAATCCCAAAAGGCATCGCTGCACCTGTATTGAGACTAGTAAGACTTTGACCAAATGTCAGCTAGGGAGTGTCACTGTGGAACAGGACTGATACCGGTGTAAAGCTTTGTGGTGTCATATAGACACCCACTGTACACTGTACTTCTTCACAGATGGGTTACCAAATGGGCCTGTTTGCTTTCATGTTCAAACTCAACTGTTTATCTTGTGTCTGAAGCTGTGAACAGAATACAGTTCAGTGCATCTGCTCCTCATGAAACCCAACATAGTAAACTGATTCCCAGTGACGCATCAAAAAAACTCACACAATGTACATTTCATGAGGTGCATTTTAAAGTGCAGACCCTTTTGTGCAGATATTGGTATTCAGTGTCTGTACATATATATGTGTGGAAGTTCCTATGAGATATAAATGTAGACTGATCAGTATCCATCCATGACTGTTTGGGTTCAGTATAGGACCAAATATGTCTTTCAGTATGAAGAAACTTTTTGCTTATGAAAAATGTACACTTATATGCAGCAAGAATCTTTTATTTTAGTTTAATTAAGGTTTATTTTACTTTGTATGAAGTCTCATTTTAGAAAAACATATTTTATTGTTCAAAATGTTTTTAATATTTTACTGTTTTTCCAGATTCTCAACCACTCCATTGACGCATTCCAGAAATGATACTCATTAGTTTGCCTACATACGGGTTAATGCCTACAAATAATTATGTTTCATGCTCACTGCTTACGCACATTGGTAAATTGTAATGTGGTTTCATATCGTGTAAACTGTGTAATGTGTTAGCTATAAAATACCAAGTTAACTTGAATATTATGCAGATACACTATTAGGCTTCCTGTTCAGTTGGACATGCTACATTGCACCTCTTGAAAATACTTAAAAACTGCAGTTAGTGATACATTCATTAGTGTGCTTTAATATTGTAGGTAAAACACTGACATTAAACACACTACAGATACAGCAACTGTACTATATTTAATATGTCAGAATTATTTTTTTTCCAGTAGAATTTATCGATTTCCTTAAAAACAAATCATAAAAACATGCTTTATATACTACTTTGTTGCTTTTACCTCTAGTAAGACATATGTGGTGATAAAATGATGAAAGAATGAGAGAAACTGAAATAGGTAATTTAAATCTTTATCTGTGCAGATGCAGAGTTACAGTAGGTCTCATTAGTTCAGACTGTTAAATTACAGCATCAAAGCTGTATTGAAAGTGTGTTTTAGGAAAGACGTTCTGGACCCCCTGAACTGAAAATCACTGCAGCATAGTTGTGTATGGTCTGAGTGGATTTGTGTAAATACAGTGCACTGTAGCTGGATGTCAAGTGGGTTCACATAAGAGGTTAAACCAGTATGTAGGCCAACTGCCTCAGCTGGCACAGACCCTGACCACCACCCCAGCCCCCACAACTTAACGACAGAGAAGATCAGATCAGCCATGAAACGGTTAATCTAGTGCCGCGCTCAATTGTTCGGAAGGGAATCATGGCACGCAACACTAATCCTGAGGCTGTGAGGGATAAATATTGCCATAATGCCGACTGATACAATCACAACAAGTCTGTTGGGCCATTTCAGTCAGTGTGACATGGATATTACACAAGGTGAATATGAGATAAGAGTGTTGGTTATTGGGGACATCACTTCTTGTGAACCGATCTAGCTGAGGTTTATGTAGAATGCCCGCCATTTTTAAAATTACGACAAATCATATTTGTATTTCACTTATTCATTCATTCATCATCTAAATGAACATTAGCAGATCATAATTTTGTGACAACTTATTCATTATTACTTTTAACGTTATAAGGGATAAAGTGAGCCTGTGTTATTTTCCTGAAATTAACTGAATTGGACTGAAAATCAAACCTTTAAGTATAATTGACTCCCTTTCTTCACTCTCTGATTGTCATTGGGCAGAATGGACCACAAGCTAAATATAATGTGTTAATTAGTATGTCCATCACTACATTAAGGTGCCACATATTCACATACTGTCAATAGGAACTAAAGATATGGCAGACTTAAAGTGCAAATATCAGACTTAATGGACAATCTAGAGCATGTGAGTTGTTATTTATAAACTAGGAAAATTTAAGCCTTTTAAATAACTTGAGAATGACAACTCTATGGGACAAAACATTGTTTTCCATACTCATCTTTTCCCTGATTTAGCCTAGCTATCAACTTTCTAACAGGTGTTAAGGTGGTCATAGCAGTCTGATTGCTTTCAAAAACGTGAAAACATGGATGCACTGTACGTTTCATTATTTGCTTTATGTTTTTCTGCAGCATATACATTCAATGTATACTTTAATAAAGATTTTTGAAAATGTTACTTTTTAAATATTTTCCTGCTTTTGGTTTTCTTGCCTGTTGTGTGTTTTTAGTTCCCATCTTTGTTACATGGAGACTTCTATGCCTCCTTCCACCTAGCCCCTAAGGGTGTGAGCTGGTGTCTCAGCCTTCACTTCAGGGAGGTGTTTTTTTAACTTTTGTGTGCTGTCTGGTGCTTCAGACACTATCATGTATCATGGGGACGCAGGTTTGGGTCCCAGTTAACCCCAAAATGGCCCTTATGTGACCTTGAGAATGATGCTGAATCTGTAATAAGCAGCCAGGGCACATATGAGAAAGACAGAAATGAACTGTGGTCATCCAAGCTGTGTTCAGCTTCACTTGTGCCTTAACATGCAGAAGTATATTGACACAGTTTGACTGATTTGATTCGATGTTTATTTTACTTAAGAAGGGACAATGCATATTCATGAACAGGAGCGCTTGGGTCCATCATGTAAATATGCCAGAATTACCTTACATACAGACCAGTTTTCATCTGCAGTCTCAGGCTGTTTGGTGGTATATAAAAAAGATGCAAAGAAAAAATACAAATGCACATACGAATAGTAAAATGGTAGAAAATGTCAAATTAAGGTGGATAAAATAATAATCATTATAAACATTTACAGATAAACTCCCTATTGCCCCTTAAAGCAGGGAGAAATCAGTCAACATCCATCCAGGATAAGTCTTTGTGTTGTCCCTTTTTTAAGACAACAAATTGTCAGTAATAATTAAAAACAAATCTGAAGTCTGGTCCATCTCAACCTTATTAAAACGAAATACACAGGGCGCACATCTCCATGGCTCTCTCCAACAAACAGCCCATCAGTTTTATATATTTATACACGCAGTGAGCCCACAGCAGCATGCAGCGTCCAGTGGGGCCAATTTTTTTTTTTTGCCCTGCGCGGTCACGACGGATCCGCGGCCACGACGCGTCGGCTGCTGCACGCTGCGGGCGGCCAGCTGCGAACAGCGGAGGAACAACGGAGCTCTGCGGCGGAGGAGCCGGAGGAGAGGAGAGCCCGATATCCTCCACGCAAGGTAAAAGCATTGGTCATTTGTAACGTCGAGACGGGAGCTGCTGGGCTCGTTTTAATTCGCTCCACGTCGGCGAGGCTGCGCGGACCTCGACCGTAACCCCCCTTTAACGGAGCAACGTGAAGGAGGAGCGGCGCTGCGGAGGTGAAGACGCTGCGGTGACAGACGCACACGCAACCCCCGAAGATTGATACGCTTACCCGGGCTGCGCTCCTGGCGTGTCCTCCGTGTGCGAGTCCTGCCTCGGTACGTCAAGATGCCTCACTGAAGCCTCCCTCTTTTTTTATTCTTTCTTTTAAGGGGTTTATGCTCTCTTAAAGCGGTTCTCCTCAGCAGAGAGAGCCGCCGTTAACGGCTGTGACCCCGGTTAACGTTACGGAGGTGTAACGCGATTAATCGTAACCGGTTTAATTTGAACGCGAAGCTAGCTAACGGTCGACTGAGAGAAGCAGTTTGGCGCAGGTGTAAATTAAAACTAGAAAAACTACACACCGCTGGTTAACTATTCTTTTATTTTTATCATAGCTTATTTTTCTTGTAAAGTTTATTGCGGGGGGGCTGGCCGACCGTCGCGCAGACACCGAGCCGCGGAGTGTGAAACATCGCGGGGGGACGCGACTGTTGCCCGGCCAACCTCACACAAACACGAGAGGCGGCGGAGCGTCTGAGGGCCCGCAGGTGTACCGCTCACATTACCGGGGCCGCGGTGTTCACTGTGCGTGACCCCGCGGACACACCGCTCTCAGATGAAGGTCTTTGACGTTTATTGCTCATTTGCGCTCAACACATTGCTGTTTGTAGAGGCGCCCACCTGCCACCTGGTGTGGGTTTCAGCGGATATTTTAACCCTGACTTGAGTGGAAACAAGGGTGTGGCTGATCAGAGACAATACCAGATGCAGAACAACTTTGCTCCCAAGTTTTCTCACTCTGCATGATTATTTGACCACTCTTCTATGTGTGTTTAAACCTGCAGGACCTGCTCCATGGATCATCTCAGGCTGAATGTGACAGGAAGGATTTAGTGTTTCTCTAAGTGGTAACCTGTGGAGGAAAATGACATATTGTGGGGCCCGGCTGCAGGTGTTTCTTTGAAACATCACTGGGAATGAAGTGAGAGGAGGCAGAAACAAATGAGAGTGGAAGAAAGGGACGGACAGCAGCCCTCCAGGAGACGGCTGATGGTGGAGCTATTATCTCAGGGAGGTGCTTTCAGTTTGAGGATGGGAACAGGGGCATCTGTTCTTGACCAGGGGATTACCAGGAGGTGGAGAGAAACCATGTATTTTTTTTTTAAATGAGGAACAATTTAGAAGCATATTCTGATACACTGCACAAGAAAATACAGTGGCCGGTGAGCTTTCAAGACCGACACAAAGAGCAGCTCCATTCATGGCCTGTAGATGAATTGGGTAAACCTTATATGCAGTTCAGGGTACAAATGCTGAGTATTTCTCGTTTTGTACCTCCACCGCTGACGCTAAAAATGGACTCATTTGCTTCTGGTGTTAAGAAGCTTTAAACACAATTCCTGCATGTCTTCAGGATTATTTTGTGGCTGGGTGGGTGATGATAAAGTCATCAGTCTGAGCCACTGTGGAGAGATGTCTAACGTTAAAATGCAAGCACCTGTTGGAAGAGGATGTATGAAAGACTGGCTTTCAAAAACAGCAACAACCCACAGCAGACAACGGGCCCCCGTCTGTTTATCTTTCCTCCTCATCCCGATCTTCCTACTCCTCTTCTCCCTGGTTACACCTGCTCTGTCCATCCACATGGACTCCATGGAGAGCCACAGCGAGTTTAGCTGTGAGCCCATCAGACTGAGAATGTGCCAGGATCTGCCTTACAACACCACCTTCATGCCCAATCTACTGAATCACTACGACCAGCAAACAGCGGCACTGGCCATGGAGGTAAGGACTTTGTGTGTGTTGTTCAGGCGACGCAAACGTTCTGTGTTTGTGTGTCACTGCTGTTGTCAATTAGACAGAAGTAGGATTACATATTTATAAAAAAAAATGTACATAAAGCACTGAACTGTATCATGGTGGGTTTTAAAATTCTGACAGCAGCTTACAGCAAATGCGCAGGTCTTTGTCTTGGTGACAAGGTGCAGAAATCGTAAACAACTACAAAGCGACAGTCTGCAGTGTAGTGTCACCCTGTAGTGTCACGCACCTGCTGAGGACAAAGGGATTTAGCATGAAGTGTAAACAGGCCGTGTCATAGACTAAGGTGGCTCAGATATGATAGTTCATGTTATGTATATATCAGATATTAAGACTGAGATTTTGCCTCTGCAAAGATAGCAAGCCACCAACCAGCAAATCACTCATATCCTTTATCCCCAGAGTGCACAGAAATGATCTGCACAGAAACAACAGAGATGCCTTATTTTACTCTGAGAGACAGAGACAGTTTGCCTTTTTTTAAAAAAAGAAAAAAAGCCTCAAAACCCATAATCTGTCGGCATTAGTAGAACAAATTGGATACATGGAGCCACACTTGGGAGCGAAGTGGCTTTCACACAGGCATGGAATATCAAAGAGTTAACAGGAGAGATGAAACAGTGGAGAAAAGGTGATAGTCGATCTGGGCTCCTTGTGTTACAGCTCCATCTTCTCACTACACGTTACTGTTCCAGGTAGACATGGATGAATGTGCGTGGACTCACCCACACACTTACAACCTTTCTTGAATGTGAACAGTGGCTAACAGGCAGTTAGTGTTATCTGAGCAAAACAATTAAGTGATTGTATGATTGATACTTCTAGAAAAAACAAATTAGTGTAAGGACATCAAATATAAGCATAAAAGGGAAAATGTGCTGCGTTACACTCTGTCTGAGAGCAATAGTGGACATACACGATCCGTCTATATCATGTTACTTCTCTTTCCTTTGTTACTCCGCGGAGAGGGAGAAAGAGCACTGAGCGAGGTGTTGCTCAATAACTAGTCTGTAAATTACCTGTTTGCAGAAAGCATTTGCTCGTATCAAAGGCTATGTATGGAACTGTCTTTGTCATTCGAACATGTTTGGATGTGTTAGTTGTGCAGGACTAAACTGCTGTAGGCCTACCTAATAATTTCATTAACTGTAAAAGGACATAATTCATTCCAAATAAACACAGAGACAAAATCATTACAGACAGGCTCGTCCTGTTTTAGTGAGAAAGTTAGGTCAGGTTTTTGTATCCCCACACATTTATATTTTCATGTTTAGGTGTCTGGGGGTCTCGGTCCCACTGCACATACTAATTGGCATAGCTTTACCCATGTTTTGGCTACCATGTGTAAACTGCGGTGTATACTCTGAGGAACAGGATCGCATAGCAAATACAGTCGGTAGAATTAAATCTGCCTCCAGCTGTTCATAGTTGGCATATTAAATTACCCCTGCTGAAAAGCAGATGAATTTGGACAAGGCTGGTGTTGGCAGTGCATGTTGTGTGTTTAATCTTTGGGGATTTTTATTTTTAGTTAATGCTGTCTTAATATTGTCCCATGTCAAAACTACATGAATGTCAGCCAAAAGATCAAGCCTAAATTCTCTATGCTGCTCTCTGAATATTTAATCACAGAAAAGGATTTCGAACATTTCTCATGTCAAAATGCGCAGTGCAGTGCGACTGTCAGGATCACTGCTGTCAGACGCTCCTTTTTTTCCCTTCAGAAAAAAAAAGAGTTGAGATAAACAGCTTTATTTTGGATTGAAGGCCGTGCATTTTGAATTTGCTCCGTGTGTGTTTTGAATGGATGATAACGCTCATCGACTCACAGGATTATCTCGGCACATTAAGGACCACGCAGATATTCAAATTGAGTCGATTCTCCAGTGTCATGTCAAAACAAGCTGTGTCAGAGATTGTAAGAAGCGTCTGTTTTTGAACTTGATTTGACCCAGATGAAGAAGGAGCCAAGTAACTGACACCCTCAGTCCCTCCAGTCATGGAAGAGACATCTTTCTGAATATGGTTGAGTAGCAACATGAGCCCTGTTAGTTTTCCTGCTCTGGTGTGCTTTGACCAGGCATGGTAGTCCTGGTGGGAACCCTGGAGGAAATTTAATAATATCTCTCATGGGACAGTGGCTGCATAATACCAACTTGAGAGTGTAGTTCTGCTTGCAATAATGATGTTAAAACAAGGGAACTTTTTTAGATATTTCACATTTAGTTTCACATAATACTGTGTGAATATACAACATTTAACTCCAAGTCATCTTTGTAATGTCACATATAGAGTTTATAGAGTATCAATTTGGAGATGAATTTGGGTTTTAAATTATTTACCTTTTAGACAGAAAGCTAAAGTTGGTATGCTGTACTAAAACCCAATCAACAGGAAATTTGTGATTGAAATGATTTCCAGCAGGGAACACTGAATTTGTATTTAATTCTTCAGACACTCACATGTGTCCATATATCATATTATCAGAAAACCCCCACTGGGCTGATGAAATTATTGCGCCTTTTATTGTTATATCAGTATCAGCTCACAGAATCGGAGCTGTGATCCAGAGCAGCTGTACAGATGGGCTTACATCTGGATGGTCTTTTAAATTTGACCTTATGAAGGTGATTTTTTTTTTTTTTGGCACTTTGGCACTTTAGCAGGAATTGTTAAGCTTTTTGAAGAGATATGACTATAAGCGATTTTTAATGTTACAATCACGAAGATTTTCATTTCGGCACCTGTTTGGATGTCACTTCAGATTCAGTTCCATCATCTGTAGTCTGATATTTTCTTTGTTTGTTCGGCAATAGTAGCTGTTTGCTGAAAATGTTAGGGAAAGTCATCACCGACAGCTGGGTCGTAACACTGTAAATGCTGCAGGCTTTCATCAGAGGGCCACAGGCTCAGTCACCATTGTGTTACCTCATTTGGCAATAGAGAGTAATTTAACAGAACACATGAAAATCTGAGAGATTATGTCTTTAATAAAAGATCATCCTTATTGAACCAGTCCTGGTTTCAAAGCTGTCCTAAAAAAGAGGCTTTTGGTAAAATACAGAAGTCTTACCAAGAGACCAGAGATGATGAATTTAGAAACATTGGTGTGTGTGTGTGTGTGCAAGTTTTACTTGTAACAAAATGTAAAATAAACAACTGATGTTAAGTCAGCATGAAGTATTTCAGATGCCTTAACGAAACTGGAGCCATTGTCTGCAGCTGTTGTAGTCACTTTTTGGGTCATGTCACATGATGAATGTTTGCTCTGCCTCAGTGGTAAAGCTTTCGTGTCTTGGCATTCTTGCAAAGTAGATGGATCACTCTAGTGAGCTGTCATGTTACTTTTATCTTTGTTGTGCGTCGTCTTCAAGTCATGGGTTGAGACATATTCCAGCCCTGGATTCTAAAACATTTTTTAAACCCCGCTCTGTTTTGAATAGGAAATGTGCCCTCGGTGAGTCCTCACTTTTGACTGACATTGAACATGTTTCCTTTTCTCTTTCTTCCTCTTTAGAGCCAAAAATGGATTATCCCCAAGTGTGTGTGCATGATTAACATACTAGGCCACATTTATCCCGTTTTTGAATGACAGGCTCCAGGAAACAGAGTAGTATTTTTCTCATATGTATTTGCTGAGCTAAGGGCTAACTGTACTGTACACCAGTACTGTGTGTGTTCCTCTGTGTGTGTGTGTGTGTGTGTGTGTGTGTGTGTGTGTGTGTGTGTGTGACAGGGGAGGTTAACGGTGCCAGCTGTCATCTCTCACTAGCGCTAACTAGCTGCTAATCTCTCTCTCCGTCCCACAATGAAGACATTGATTTCCACAGACCAACCGCCACCCCATCTGCCACAATAGTCAATTAAACCTGAGGGAAGAGGGTGAGAGAGACGGAAACATAAGAGGGGGAAGTGGAAGAGGAGAGGAGATGAATTTCGAATGAGAGATTGTGTGACGAGTGGAATTATTTCTTTGGGTTTGATTTCTTTAGGAATGTGTGTGTGTGTGTGTGTGTGTGTGTGTGTGTGTGTGTGTGTGTGTGTGTGTGTGTGTGTGTGTGTGTGTGTGCATGCTGCACACTGCACTGCTTTTGTGTCTGCTTCTCACCAAGGAATATGATCTGTACTGTCCATCTGCCACAGTGTGTTATGGTTCCCAGAGGATGCGCAGTAGCTTGTGACATTGTTTGAGGTTTATGCACGTTAGACACAGAGATTTAGACAAATTACATCATCGGGATTGTGTGTCTGCATTAAGACACAAGAAGTGATCACATGGTTTGAACCTCATGTCGAGTTCCTCTTTAATCTGTAGATGATTATTTTTCCAATAAATGACATATTCAGAGTTTATATTAGAATGACGTGTGCCTTGATGCTTCTTAAGAAAGATCGCTAATATAATTAACTAATAATAAATAAATAAATAAAATAATGGATGAATAAATAATTAATGGATAAATAATGTCAGCTTCAGTAGATATTGTATAGAGATTCTGGTGCAGTTACAGACAAAGAAAGAAGGAACGTTTTTATGGGTGCACCGCGGGACTGTAATGAAACAGAGAACAGCTCATTGTGCCCATTATTGTCCTTTGTTAAATATATAAACAAATAAAAAAGGCAGACATCATGCGAAAGTTGCTGAAAGTTGAGTTGCTAAGTTGCCCAAGGCCTCCGGAGCCCAGATGTCTGCTCGGCCAGGGAGTTCCCCCTCGAGTTAATGGGTAGATATTTGGCTGTCTGCACTGGAGTCTGTTGGTGCAATGTAGGTGAAATCGAGGGTTTTCTCTGCCAGTAACCATCTAAGAGTTATTTTTCCTGACTGGAATACATTTCATACAGTCATTCAAAGAAATAAGGGAAATAACAACATTGAAAATGTCTGAGTGTTAAAACCCCCAAAAAAGTATAAATAAAAAACCCTCCAGTTTTGCTAGTTGTTGTTTTTTGTATACGTTCATGCCCATGATTTCACATCTTGAGTTTGCCGCTGACAAACAACACCTGTATAACACCTTATTACATGATAATAACTTGATAATGAATCAGTCTTCTGTCATTTGTCTCTAATATATCTAAATTTACATTTTTCACATTGCACAAAAAAAATCTTATTTTTAAAAAGCCACATCAGAAGGGCATTCTGTGCTGACTTAACACCTCATTGAGTTTGTCTGGACAATTTCAGCCCAATTTTTGTCATTTGGATCCTGGAGTGAAAGAGATTAGCGAGCCCTGCTCTAACGGTCAGCTAGAGAAAGGCTCTTTTTGGTTTACAATAGAGCACACTGTTTGTAAAGCAAAGAGACAGTAACCCTTATTGTGAATGAAGGGATCTAGAGCTGCCAGTCACTGTATTTACATGCCAACTACAAAATCAGGTTATGGGGAGAAATCAAGTTTAGGCAGAGAATTTGTGAGTGCGTTTACATACACTGCAATCACCCGATCACTTTGAAACACACATTTGCATGCAGCTGATTTCCCCTACTGACTCCACCTTTTTAAAGCAATTGAAGTGTGTTGGTTTCATTTTTTTCTTTCTTTTGCTAAAGCAGCATTCAGACTGACAGCACAGTGAGAGAACAGGTTCTATAATAAGATGTTGCACAGTTTTTTCTTTCTGTCTGCGTATGTCTGAAATCTACAGTCTACAATGCAGACCAGCTCATTTAGACTTATTTATTTTGGTTTCTGTGTGGTTCTGAGTTTTTAATGAGCAAGAACACATTACTACGTTTTCTTTCTTTCTATCACAAAAACTGAGCTAATCCGAAATAAGAACAGAAAGCTATATTCATCCTGTTTCTCTTCTCTTACCTCGAGTAATGAAACCACATTTGTTCTTTAAATATGTTAAATATGTAACCTCAGTAGTTAAGTGCATGTAAACACAGCCAGGCATTCTCCCTTCATTCAGCAGGGCTCTGGTAACATGTACAATTAGCCATCTGACAGTAATGGGATGCTAATATGGTACATTACTTTCTAAGAATATGATGCCCCATTTAAATAATTAAAGGTTGAAAGGTAATTGGACTAAAACCTGAAGGCGGTGCTTTCTCTCTGCAGGTTTTTTTTTTAACAAATAATTGTTTTTGTTAAGTAAAAATAAATTAATTAGATTGCAGGGAGTGCGACACTTAATCACAATGTCTTTCACACTGATTAGTGATGCCACGTGGACCTCTTAAAATTGCCTTCTAAGGCTTGTATAATCATTCACTTTTCATCATCTTGTGGCCTGTTGTGGGCCCCATGTCATAGCTCAGAAAACAACAATGTAATGGAGTATGATGGCACATGCTTTCAAGCTTAATGTGAAAAGGCAGTTGAGAGCTTTTCCTATCCCACAAGACCACCCTTGTTTTGTAATGCTCCAGAAAGGAGGGCTGATGGGAGAAGGATTTTTTATATACTTGGCAACTACCCCTCTGCTTATTTTTCTTGAGTAGGTTAACTATGCTCTAATACATGTATAATTTAATTAATTGAACAGTGGCTAATAAAGTTTTTGCTGGTATTTGGGAGTTGCAGAGGCAAATAGATTAATGTGCGGGAGTCACAAAAAGAACAGGGGCCAAGAAGTGTTAAAAGGAGAAAATGTGTGGGGCAGTTGAACAGAGAAAGAATGTCAGGGACTAAGCAGAGGGAAATACTGACAGAGTGACAGGTTGTGTAAAGTCTATAGACCCTACTGTCTCCGGTGTTTGTGTTTCTCTCACTATGGGGTCCTGTCCTTCAAAATGGGACTGCTCTGTTTAAGACTGGCCACCCCGGGGCTACCAGGTCCCCACAACAGAGAGAGTTTGTGTGCGCTAAATGTGGAGAGTTCGAGGCTTGTTGTGCTTAAGTGTGGTCTGTTGTGTTTTTTTTTCTTTGTGTGCGTGTGAATACGAAAGAGAGAATTAGCTTTTATTGAAGTGTGTAAAGTGTGTGTGTGTGTGTGTGTGTTCATGGTGCTCAGTGCATCTGAAGAGGCTGATTACCCTATTCAGTCAGCCAGAGACAGACAGGTCCTCATTTACTTTAAAAGTTCCTGTTTATTTCAGTTGAACTCTTGATTATCCTGCTTATTCCGACAGAGTCTATTGAAGCTGTGAGCCCAAATGAAGCAATCATTTATTTATGCACAGAACAAAGGCACTGCCTGGTGCTGTTTTTTGGCAGACTGTTCCCATCAGCATAGCTGCCACTGCTGCTTATCCTCAGAGTGCCAAGTAAAGAGAGATTTTAGGAAAGATTGGAGAGATTTCTCATTGCTCAAATACGACTCTGCAGCCCACTGTAAATATTGTGCCACAGGTTTCCATCAAAATGTGAAGCAGTGGTGTATGCTGCTTGAATTCCCCAATCCAATAACATCCATCTTAGTGTGATGGGACAAGAAACAGTTGTATGCATCACTAGCATGCTTTAACTGTAACTGCAGCAAAAAAACATAAAATAAAAATTAACCTTCTTGCACAATTTCCTTCTTTTCCAACTTTTTCTGATATAATTATATATTTCTATACTCAGACTGCAACTAACAATTCCTCTAATTATTTAATAATCTGCTCTTTATTTCCCCCGCTTATAGGTTAAAATCAGAAAATGTCAAACAACAATAAAAAAAGTGCATCCTACTTCACTAGAGCCTAAGGTGACATCTTTATGTTGTGAAGAGAATCCAAAGCCAAAAATCATATTTGAATTATATAAAACAGAGAAGAAATCCGCAAATGTTTGGCCTTTTTTTGGTTAATAAATAATAATAATTTTTTTGAATGATCATTATGTATTTTTGCCTTAGTTAGATAGTGATGGTGTGGAGTACGGACAGAAAAAATGCGTGCAATGAAGCAACTGGTGCCGTCCGGGATTATTGTTTGAATTATTATTTTTCCTGTAAATTGCTGTGACTAATCCTGTAATGACTAATTATTTCAACCCTCAAGTGTAACATGTAATCTGTCAAGCGCTTTGGTCTGTATTAGATGTCCATTCATGCACCTGTTCAACCCTTTGTAATTCTATCCCTCCATCCGACCTCCGCCCCCATTACTGATATCAGTGATGTATTGATGACGGTGGAGGTCCATCTTTCTCTTCTCTTTGCTTTCTTGTTAAATTTATGTAGCCCATCTGTCATTCACTCCTTTAAGACCGTCCAGATGTTTGTGTCACGTCTGTCTTGACCCCTCCCCACCTTCATGTGACATATAGTATGGACTGTGTGTTCTGTTGATGTGGAGCCCCACGGTGTTCAGCTCTGTTAAAACACATAAATATAGGTTATCCATGTCTTATGGTCTTAATCTGAACTCATGACCCAGCCTGAGAACTGTGTGTGTGTGTGTGTGTGGTGAGAGATGTTTAACCCTCACCGTTAAGCCCAACTTCACACTAACATACACACAAACATACACACACTCAAACACACACACATCATTGATCCCCTTCTCACGCAAAGCCACTCTACACAATGCGGCTCGAACATTTTCAGCATACTGCAGGTCAGGACCACCGCCTGTATTAAGAGCTCTAGTGCTCCTAACTATGCACTTATCAAGACACATGCAACTCTCAGCTCTCCCAAAATAGCTCTTGTATGAATGCATTATAGTCACATGGCTTTTTAAGCAGTTCAAATCAGAGCCAATAGAGAATAGCTCGATTGTGTTCTCAAAATTACAAATTTTAAGACATTTGTTTGTTTTGTATTGCTATCTCTGACAACAGCTCTCCCTGCTCTGCCTGCAAGTATCCTGTTTTATGTGCACATCTTTTTTCGCAATTTCTCTATAGTTTGATAAGATGGAAGAATATGTTTACTGGTTTCTAGGCTGTGAGTTGCATGTGGTGCATGTCTGCTTGTGTTCATCTGTTTATCTATTCCTCCCACTCCACTCTCTATGTGACTCACCCAATTAGTCCAAGTCACCCTCCTCTCCCTCTCCAACGTCCAGAATCTATTAGTGATTTATGTGCATTTCACCTCATATCTACCCTCTACACTGGTTGAATCCACTCTGTGATCGACATGGCTGCACTCTTTGTGTTTGTATTATTATTATTATTATACAAGAGATGATGGCCTAAACTGGTCAAATACAATTACAAAGCTGGTGTTATGATTTGGATCACTAATAACCTAGATGTATTATGCATGGTTTAATTGTAGTTTGAGGAAGGATATTCACCAGGAAATGTGTTACTTCATCATATTTTTCAATTTCAGTATTAATTTATATTTGTTCATCTGACTGAAACAGAGTGTATATGTAAGTGGTAAACAGATGGATAGGCACAGGCGGCTTGGATGGTGTTAGGACGTGTGTGGGTGCTGTCAGCTCCATTGTCACACATGGCTCGCTGTCTACGTCTCTATCATTTTATCTGACCCTCTCTCCCACGCCTCTCAGCTTCTTTTACTCTCACTTTCACACTTTCTCCATGTCACTCTTTGTGCTATACTTTTTAGTTGGTTTCACCCATTAAAGGAGTCTTACCGCAGTATGTGTGTCTGTACACACGCATGTGCTTTTCTCTCCTATCCTCAGTGAGACATGTTCCTGTGAGAGCCACCACATCACCTGTTGCCATGGCAGTTAAATAGGCAGAGAAGGAAGGGGAGGAATGAGGGAGAGAGGCGGGGGGGGGGAGGGAAATTGGATGATGACTGCATGTTCTGGACTACACTGAGGATGGAGGAGGAGGGAAAGGACTGATAATAAAAGGGAAAGAGAGGAAATAAGAGACTCATGCTTGTGTATTACTGTCGAGTATCCATCTTGAAAGAGAAGAAGAGAAATGGAAAGCCTGCACAATCTCTGACATTTGTCGTGAAAGCAGCGTAATCATGGAGACCCATGGTTTAGTTGAATATAATGTCTCTCCACCCACACTAATGAAAAAGACTGCTGCCATTGTTACTGTTGATGTAAGGCATGAGGTGGAGACTTACTGCAGCTGGGAAAAGTCAACCCACAATTTTTGCTTTGTTCATTGTTGTCTGCTAAAGGCAGACATGATTTAACTGGAGAAAGATATCATTTCAAGTCATCTCACATTGTATCATAGATGATTGACAGTCCAGTGTGAACATTAAACTTTTCAACACCTGATTGGATGAACATTTCTACTTCTTTCTCCTAAACTAGCCCAGATTCATTCATTCAAGATGACATAGTGTTCATGTTAGCAGATGTGTTTTATTTTATTTTGTTCTGCCCACACCAACCAGAACAAAATAATGTATCTGTCCCGCCAACCTAATTTTTAGTTGACACGGAGGCTGCGGCTGTGGTTGCTACTAGCAGTTAATTCGCCATTTTTCACCGTGATCAAAGAAGTATGTTTGTTTATTTCTGTCATTTTACAACAACTTGTACAGCAGCAGCATTTGTTCATCCAAGCATGTCACCATTTTTGCATATTGTTTGTATTTATGTGAATGTTGCAAGCTAATTATGTAGGACTAGGTCCCCGCTCTTAATTCCGCCTACTAGCTTCTGATTGGTCAGCTGTAGCAGTGACCTAGGCCCCATAACACCTGACCTATTTGAATAGTTGAACAAGAGATGTGGGCGGCAATCTGGAATCAAGTTCAAACTATCCACCGAAATCAGTGGTAACACTTGAGGCAAAAATGGATAATTCATTCAGAGACTCATACCTGGTTTTGCTAAATAGTTTTTGTAAAATGTGAAATGACAGGATAAAAAAAATGTGGGAAGTCAATGAATGCTAATGATGGAAGAGAAAAAAAGGAGCTGGAGAAGCGGGGGAGGAGGAGGACAAGTGCATGTCAGCGTAATTGCCAGGAGTAAATGGGAGGCAAGGAAAATAAGAGATGAATACAGGAGAAAGAAGATAGGAGTAGAGGAGGAGGGGAAGTGAACGTGAAGGGGAATGCCATTAACGGCTTTGTCCGGTCCCCCCAGACTGAACGATGGATGGACACGGATAAGCGAACAAATGAATGAAGGAGGGAGAGGGTGTGAGAGAAGGGTGCCCCTTTCTTAACTGTCCTTTCAGAGATTAGCGAGGAGAGCATCACGGTGTGTTCAGTTCATCTATTCATGGCCAACGCCTGTCTCTCTCACAGGGAGGAGGAGAGGAGGAGAGGAGAGGAGAGGAGAGGAGAGGAGAGGAGAGAGGAGAGAGCAGGCAGGCACACAGCCAGAGAGAGCAGTGTTGAACACATTTATCATGTGTGCATTACGGGGTGAGAAAGTAGAAAATGTTGCTCGAGATTAAATCCAACCATAAAAGTGGAGGAGAAAAAGGCAGCGGCATGAAAACAGCTGTAAAGCGCTTAGAGAATAACATAGAAAATAGGATGTAAGCTGGTGCAAGGAGACGGGGATGGAGGGATTGTGTAATTGCTACGTGATTGTGAACTGAAACGAAGCGCTTCTCTTACACTGTGGAGAGAGACGGAGAGGGTGTAATTGGCTCTAATGTATGGATGCAGTGAAGGAGGATGCAGTTAATAGTTTGAGTGCAAGGAGGAAAAATTGGGGAATCAAGTTGCAGCAGAGAGGCGGGAGCAAATGGGAAAGTTATTGTGGAGGATTTAGTTGTAATAGCTTGTGGAGAGGGAGCATTAGAGTTACAGTGTAGCTCGCTAATGGAGGAAGAGCTGATGTGGTCTGACAGCATTCGTGCTGTTGGGCCCGGTCAACTGATTCGAGAGTGAGTTATGGTGTGAGACAGAGAGGAAGAAAAAGAGATGAAGAGCGTGTCCAGATGTACTTTGGTGAGGTTTAGTAGCAAAAAGCCAGATTTTTCTCATTCTCCTTTTTAATTCCTTCTCATCTGTCAGGAAGTGGTGCAAAAAAGTGTATGTTGCATCTAGCAGTGCATTACAAGGTCAACATTTTAGTCTGTTTTTAATGTGGAGGTTCAAGGGATTAATGCGCTTATTTATTACATGATGCCAAATGTCCCATAAAAACACTTGGAAGGTTTTAGTATCAGACTAAACATTTTCCTGAATTTAAGAAAAACCTTTGTTTTTTATATAGATTTCATGGGGTTTAATAGCAGTTTGGATGATCACAATTGATTGTTTTTTTGCATCATGATTTGGGTTTTTTTATACAGAGGTAGGCAACTTTGGTCAAAAACTTGGTGCCAGTTCAGGAACTGTTTCTTTGGAGGCTTAGACCCAACAGCCTGTCACCTTGATCTGACCACAACACAAAGCTGGTGACGGTTTCAGGAAATCTGTGTGAATGTGTGTGTGTGTGTGTGTGTGTGTGTGTGTGTGTGTGTGTGTCTGTCTCAGGTTCTCACACTCTAAACACTCCTTCCGATCCATTTGACTCTTTAATCCACCGGGAAATCCACCACTCTTTTCTCCATTCCACTCCAGTTTTTCTCCTTTTTTTTCCCCCTCCATCCCTCCCTCCTCCTCGTCCTCCTCATACGCTTGACAAAGTGCATGAGTTTCTGCAAAGTTGGCTAACTGGATTTTCTACAATCACTCTAAGCCCCAACCCGCACACAAACACACATGCAACACCCACTGGTTAAACTGCTACTACTGAAAGATATTACACATGCCCAGAAAAACATACGAGTTTTCCTGTTGTGGGTCAGATCAGCGTGAACACACCCTCCTTTTACCTCAAAGGGGGGGGGGGGCGGGCATGGAGGAAGGACAGAAGAGAAAGTAAAATGGGGGAAAAAAGGGAGGAGTGGAGCAATAAAAACAGTAACTAGTTTAATAATTAGTTCAGCTGTTAGACTGTTTATGGGGTTAACACTGCCATGAATGTATTTTATTGTTTGACTTATTTTGAAAACGTGTGTACAGAAACCTGTTGACTGTTTATTTAAGTGTTTATTATTTAGTTGCAATCTATATACTACTTATGAGTGGAACAAAAAAAACTTTCCATACCTTTTCCAGCTGGAGAACATCAGTAAGGAGTACCCTCAGAAAAGTCGTTGTCTATTGTTGGTCAGTGACTTATTCTGGTCAACATTTCTCAAGCTAACTAGCAAGCTGATGACTGAAGTTCATGTTCTGCGCAATACTGCTTTGTTGTATTGTCATTGTATATATGTTGGTTTTAATTCCCAACACGCCAATTAAACATGAGAAAAGGGTTTATTCATCTAGAAAACTCTCTGCGCAAAAGGTTTCACATGCAACAGCCCTGTACTTGATTTTGCCATATGCACTGCTTTATTTTTGCTGTCAACCTTACAGCAGTTATCAGTATCTATTTCTAGTTTGCCAAAAACTTAATTGCCTGCATTGCGTGACTGTTAATCATATGCCTTTTTTTTCTGCCTGTCTTTCTTCTGTTTTTCTTTGTTGTTGTTTTTTTTTTTTTTTACTTGAAGTTTTTTTTCCCCTGCTATTTCTTTCTCTCTCCCTCCCCTGGGTTTCTTTGGAGGGAGGGAGTAAAGAGAAAGAAACTTAATCCCTCTATTGAACAAGAGGTGGACCAGTCAGGGACTTTTTTTTTTACTCATTTTCCAGTGTCAAAAAACCCACCCTGCTCTCATTCCCGATGCTCACAATTGCTAAACCACACACTCACACACAAATAACTCTTTTATTTGATTTTGAATTTCTGTTAAACTACTGGTATTTGTTAGAGGCATCAGTCTGTGATCCTTCCTGATATTTAGCTGAAGAGCTATTAGTAGGTGTCAGATGGATATGTGTTGTTGTTTTCCTGCCAATCTCTAGGGGCCCATTATTGATAAGCAAATTAAAATCTATATATTGTACAGAACAGATGCCAATAATACTTATTATTAAATATGTTTGATGTATGAATTGATACAACAGTATCTTGTTGTAGCTGTAGCATGGTGCAATTCATGATGCATGAGGTCTCCCTATTCAGCAGTTGAATCAACAGCACTCGTGTTGCAATAAGGGCACTCATGATGGATGAATTTGTGAATGTTAAAATGGTTCTCACAAATACAGTTGCCAAATGGCTGAGGTCAGGCCACCATTCATATCATTTTAAAGCTGCATGGGGAGACGTTAAGCTGGAGCACTGTATGATGGATGGCATTTTGGGAGCATGTGGTTTGCATCATGAGCTTTAACAATTTCACATTTAATTTTCTACATCATGTAGATTTAGTTGAGATATATTTGTTTCACTGTACTATTAGTTTGGATTTTTATCACATAGTGTTGACCCTTTTAAATAGTCTAGTTTAACAAAGTGAGTGTAGTCCACCAGATTAGCTTGTGCTTAAAGGCAGCACTGTCTTCAGCAGAACAAAGGCCTTTTTACTTTTAAGACTAACCTAAGCGGAGTTTCCCGTCAAGGGCTGTGGACTGTTGGAGCCACAAATTTGTTGAATAAATTGCATTCTGTAGAAAAGCTTCAAAATGGGCCCTGCCATTTAAACCCACATTTACAGTTATTGTGAGCTGGCTGAAAAATCAAACTCATTACATTAGTGGAATTATTTTTATAATATTAACAACTATTATACTATTAGGTGGCTACTTTGTAGAATCTAAAATATAAAACATTCTGGTTTCTTTAACATTTTTTTCTTTACTACATAATTCCATATGTGTTCTTTCATATAGTTTTGATGTCTTCAGTATTAATCTACAATGTAGAAAATAATAAACAAAATAAAGAAAAACCATTAAATGAGAAGGTGTGTCCAAACCTTTGACTGGTAGTGTAAAACTGCAGAGTTTCCAAGACACAGATCTAGTGTGTGCCTGTTGTCTGTCTGCGTTATGAAGTGGATTCAGTCCACTACACACTGAAGGAAAGAAGCAAGCAGGGAGAGAGACGGGTCTACTGCAGGAAGCTGATGCACTACATTTCTTCTCTTTCTTGTATCCTCTTCTCTCCATCCTTATCTCCTTCTTGCACATCTCTCCATCCTTTAAGCAGCAGTCTGCACCCTCAGGCCTGGTTTTGGGTGCTTTTTCCACATCCCTTATCCTGCTCTTCCATCACAACTAACTATGAAATGCCAGACAATTCACTGTAGTCGTCCTCCATTGAAAGCTGCCCCCACCCCTCGCTCTCTCACTGGGTGGCACAGTTAGGCCACTTAATATCAATATTCTCTTTATGGTGGGAGATGGAGGGCAATTACCCTGTCCATCAGAATAATTGCACACAGATATCTGCACACATGCGCCGACTTGTGCCAGTACATGAGCCTTGCACACTCACAGACTGGAAAGCCCTGATAACTGGGACATACACGCACAAGAACAGCTACACATACACACACGTATACAGACACGTAACCCCACATGCACTGGAGAAACGGGCAGAATGGGGACACACAAAATGGGAGTCACACACATATTCGCTGTAGATTTAGTATGAGAAGACATGAAGAAAGGCTCCATTCTGCTGGGCAGTGAGACACACTCATGCAGAAAGCAGCTACCACTGCTTAAGTGCGGCCTCAGGCTCAGACCACAAGTATGAGTTAAAGAAGGACAGGCAGGGACAGAGACAGTTTTTCAGTTCTTGTTGAAAATAAGAACTGAGATACTTCAGATACTAATTGATGTTAAATTATGTAAAGGGTGTGTAAAATTAGAATAGCTTCTGACTTGGAGCCCTCAATTTTCACAGGTCTTTGACAGGTTTGCTCTCCTCACTGAATGTTTGACTTTCTCACCATTTCTTTACTGCATATTACAGGATAGGGCTTGTGATTCAGTATTTAACAGCCAAACATAATTACATATTCAGAATGTGGCGGTTCAATTGCAGGGCACGCTGAATTTCATCTGCGCTGCAATATATCATCATCTCTTCTAATTAAACTGAAATCCCATGAAAATGCACTCAGAGATTAACCGATAACTAGCTCTCCTTTTTTCCTTCCCAAAGTGAGAGCTGAATCTTTAATGAAAGAAGAAAGAATGACAGATTAAGTTATTTTATGGATATAGCTCATTCATTTTCCATTCCTATCTGCTCACTCATGAGATCGAGTTTACAATGGAGGTTCCTCGTGTTCATCTGTCCCTACACAGTGAAGCTTGCGTGTTCAAACACTAGGAAAAGAAACGCATGGGTTGTAAAATGCGTGAATTATTGAATGGGACTGAGTGATGCGTGTGTATGTGTGTGAGTATGTATGTGTACATGTGAGTGTGTATGTGTACATGTGTTGCTGTGCAATACTCAAAACTATGTCACACAGCTCATGCACTGCTGCACCCATTTACTGGTGAAACATCTCTCCAATGTGCTGATCTAGAACGCAGCAATTGAGAACGATCAAAACAAAACATACTCACAGGGCCCGACTACACACACACACACACACACACAGTCACTGAAGCATGGGTTTTGCACAAATGGACTCACACAGTGTATAAGCATATACTAAAGCTTTTGTAGCAAGCAATCAATGTAAGTGCACTGTTTTGTGTCAAATATACACATTTTATATCCACACACATATTGTGTGTGCGATCAAGCGAAGTGTTTCATTTCATTGCTCTAGTCTCCATTCATCACCGTCACGGTTCTGCTCTGATTTGCCTGTTATCTTGCTTTGAAGAACTTCAGTGCTGTTGTTCATATGAAACAAAGGTAGAAATGGCAAAAAAAAAGGGTTAACCAAAGTTACGCCTGTCTGTTGGTTCAAATCCTCATTAAAACATATTCATACATATTAGTTCTCTTTTCATATGAGGCTCACAAACAAGGCAGTGACTTGAGAGATGGAAGGAGAACTGTGGGCTGCATACACATTTATAAATCTCAAAAGTACATAAAATGAAAAATGTAATACTGTACATTTTTAGTATTGATGTGCAAGTTTAATTTCTATGGAAAAGCAGGTTTTTTGGAACAAATTTGGTGAATAATTCGCCCATCAACATGAGCACTACGAGCCACCAGCTGGAATATAGAATAAAAAAATATAAACATTTGTATATAGAGTATTTGTTCAGTGGTATGTCAGGAGTAGTTGTTTAAAGAAGTGCCATAACCTTTTAGACTGCCACTACGGCGAAGAGAATCTATATCTTTAGTGAGTGTGGATATCCCTGCTGTTTGTTTGTTCAGTGTATTGACATGTGGCTGCGGCTCAACCTTCAGAGGTCTGTCTTTGCTGTCCCCTACTTCAAAGGGATGTTTGGTAATATGATGGCTGTGATACATATTTCATGAGCTTCTAAATATTGATGGGGCAGCGAGCAGTGTAAGTTGCAGCGGAGGAGTTTGTCCTCCCTATGGCACTCCCTCCATGCTCGTTGATGGCTATTTCAGGTTGAGCCTTCTCATATGTACTTCTAATAGCAGTTAACATTTTCCTGAGCCTGAGTGTATATGTGTGAGCAAGTGTGCGTTCACATCAAGCACACTCAGATTTAATAACCTTGTCAAGTTGGTTCCCACTAATACTGGGATTCAGCATGGCAAAGATGAAATGTGTGGGTGTCTGCAAGAGAGTTTTGATACCACTGAGTGACTGTGATACACTGTGTTTCAGTGGCCTGTGCTTTCAGGTCAACTTTTAGAGCTTTGTGGCAGCTTCAAACATAAATTAATTGTATTTCTCTCGTCCTTTGTCTGCTCTGCAGCCTTTTCATCCCATGGTGAACCTAGTGTGCAGCGCTGACCTGAGGATGTTCCTGTGTGCCCTGTATGCTCCGGTGTGCACTGAGTACGGCCGGATGTCCATGCCATGTCGATCCCTCTGCCAGCGGGCCAAAGATGAGTGCAACAAGCTCATGGAGATATTTGGGGTTACGTGGCCAGATGACATGGAGTGTAGCAGGTGTGTATGTGTGTGTATTACATTATAAATCAACTCACTGCTTGAAAATATAAAACTCTCATCCCTTTCAAAGGTGTTGAAGCATCTGAGATGTTTTATTTTGAATGTATACAGTATGTGCACCAAGGACTGAGCCTACATACACTTCAAATCTGTACTGTTCCTGTGTTTGCTGCTTCTCTTTGAACTCATGCCAACCTAACTTCTGCATTGATCCACTGTTATCTCTGTCTTTGAATATCACCTCCACTTCCTCATCTCCATAGAGCACCCTTCCTGTCTTTTCTAGGTCATGCTTTTGATCTCTCAGTTCAGCAGTGTTCCTTATATTTGGCCATGTATAATACATCTGTTATATATTCAACTCCATTATCTGACTTAGTCATTCTTTTGCTAGGTTCCCAGATTGTGATGAGCCCTATCCTCGTCGAGAGGACTTACTGACACGGTCTGACCCCACTGACCAGTCATCCATGACTGTCCAGAGAGACTACGGTTTCTGGTGCCCCAGAGAGCTCAAGATCGACCCAGACCTGGGTTACACATTCATGAGCAGGAAGGACTGCTCTGCCCCCTGCCCCTCGATGTTCTTCAACAAGCAGCAGCTGACCTTCATCCGCTATTTCATTGGAGTCGTTTCAATTGTCTGTCTGTCCGCAACACTCTTCACCTTCCTGACGTTTCTCATTGATGTTACCAGGTTTGAATGGCTGAATGTTGTATATTTTATCTTATTGAGTATGATCACTTCGAAAACCCAAGAACAAAACAAAATGTACAGTTAAAAGAATTATGACATAATTGCACAAATTTAAGCATAAGCAGGGGAATACCTGTAACTTCTTTTTTTGTCATTAGGTTTCGTTACCCTGAGCGGCCAATAATCTTCTATGCTGTGTGTTACGTCATGGTGTCCCTGGTCTTCTTTCTGGGGTTCCTGCTGGAAGACAGGGTTGCATGCAACGCAGGCAGCCCTGCTCAGTTCAGAGCATCAACCATAACACAGGGCTCACACAATAAGGTAAGAGCTTCTCCTAACTTCTGTCTAGTGTCACCACAGTAACATCACACATATCATTAAGACACTTGTTTAGTGTATGATGTATTGAAATTGTATTTAATTTACATCATAAACTTTTCTCCAGTTAAAAAGTCAGTTCTCACATAATTGATCATAATGAATTTTAATACAGATGTTTAATTAGCGAACTTTCTTAACATGACAACTCAAAATGTAGTTCTTCTTAATTCCAGTGAAATGTTTATTAGATTAACTTTAGAGTTTCATTGATCATGAACTTTAGTTAGTGATTTGCTGACTTCTTCTACATGACATGAAAAATTATTGTTCCCTCTCCCTCTCTCTGTGTCTCTCAGGTATGCACCCTGTTCTTCATGGTCCTGTATTTCTTCACCATGGCCGGCAGCGTGTGGTGGGTCATACTGACAATCACTTGGTTCTTGGCCGCTGTGCCTAAATGGGGCAGCGAGGCCATTGAGAAGAAAGCCCTCCTCTTCCATGCTGTTGCCTGGGGGCTTCCAGGGGCCCTGACTGTCACCCTTTTGGCCCTGAACAAAATTGAAGGAGATGGGATCAGTGGAGTGTGTTTCATAGGGCTGTATGACATAGACGCCCTGAGGTGGTTTGTTCTGGCACCGCTCTGCCTCAACGTGGCGGTGAGTACAGTCAGAAGATGAATGAGTGGGTGGGCGGATGAAAGAGTCAATGAGTAGGATGGATGGATGGATGGGTGAACAGATTAATGGGTGGGTGGAGGAAATGATACAAGAGAGGATTGTATACTGGAGTCATGGAGACATGGATTGATTAGTAAATGGATTAATGGATGGATGGATGGTTGATAGTTTGTAGTTGGCCTGTGTGACTGTCAGTCATCCAGCTATTTAAAAAATAATCATTTTAATTTTGTGTGTCTGTCACTGAGTCTTCTCCTTTGTCCTCTTCACCTTTAGGTGGGTGTCTCTCTCCTCTTAGTCGGCATTGTGGCTCTGAACCGGGTGCGCATGGAGATCCCTCTGGAGAAGGAGAACCAGACCAAACTCGTGAAGTTCATGATCCGTATGGGAGTGTTCTCTGTGCTCTACCTGGTGCCCTTGTTGACTGTGATTGGGTGCTACCTGTACGAACACACCTACCGCAACATTTGGGAGACAACATGGATGGATGAGAACTGCAGGCGCTACCACATCCCCTGCCCATACAAGGTAGAGAGACAGGAAAGTATGTGTCAGCATTTGATAGGAAGGCATTTCATGAAGTTTTTCACAGCATTTTTGTCGAGATTTTTTTTGTTGTTTTTTGGGTTAAATTGAGACTGAAGGATCAAAAACACAACACAAGATTCTGCCAGTAGATCAGAAGATAAATGTGCAGGTAGAGTAGTTCATCAAAACAATTCTCCTGCCTTCTGTTTGAAAACAGATGGCTTCTCAGGATTGGCCTATCAGCTCAGCTGGACAGTGAAAACAAATACACAGACACACTCTTGACAGGATATCCAGCTGTATTCCTATCACGGCTCATGCTGCAGCATGCAAACTCACTCTGATCTCACTCTGTTTCTCTCACTCACACATACTGCGTGTTGCCACACTTCTAAAGTTAGCTGGGGTGAAGTACTCAGTTGCCCACTGAGTTTTTCTCCCCTCATTAATTCACTATAGCAACAGTTTAGCATATTATCAAAACTACTTTATTTGGAGATAAAAAAATCAAGTAAGCAGGAAATACAGATGGTCACATTTAACCCAGGTAGTCAGTCTATAAACTGTCAGGTTAATAATTTCATTATTTGCCTTAGTTTCCTCTTTCAGACAAGTTTTACCAACCTGTGGGTTTGTTTGCAACCAATGGGAATGAAGCGAAGACCAAAATTATAATAAACTGAAATAACCCTTTAGTGTGCGTGTGTGCATGTGTGCTATGTTTGAGTGAGTGAGAGGGCTGGCAGTTGTACGTGTGTGGCTGACTGAGTAGGTATTTGTGGAGGGAGAGAGCAAAGCACAGTATGCATCATTAGCTCAGCTAATAAAGCTCCCAAGACCAGATCCACACAAAGCTACCATATCTGTGTTACACTGTTTTCTCTGTCTCTTTGTCTTTCACTCTCTCTGCTGGTTCTCACACACTCATTTCTTTCTTTCAGTCAAGTCTCCCCCTTCTACCGCTCTCCCTCTTTCTCTGTGTCTCTCTCTCAGGGCTTGCTCAGTCATGCTCTGCTGCCTGTACTCTGTAACGTCTTTGTCGCGGTTATGAAGAGTGGTAGGAGTGTGGTGTTTTATACAGTCTGCTGCTAAATTAATAATCAGATGTGCACAATACAGACACAAACACACTCTCTGCCCCAAAAGCTGCAACAAAAGCTTTTCACCAGTTTCTCACTTAAGTCAGAAGATATTAAAACTTTTACATCAAGCATTTGTTTATGTTTCCCTTTTATTTGTTTATTAAAACTGAGTGCCTTTACAGTGGTTTTATGGTTGCAAAGTGTCAGCTAATTTGTGACTGACAGACTGTATTGGAGGGGGTGAAGGCAGGTGCAAGTGCTTATGTTACTTGTTAGTGTATGTGTGCATGCATGTGTCTGTGGCTGTGTGTGCGAGAGCTCATGAAGAGAGACCTCCTTTATGACCTGTTGTAGCCCTGGAATTTCAATATTGCTATGTGTTATTTGATCTTGACCCTTGGGGGGGTTTTGCATGCAAATGTTTGTGTGTGTAAGAGGGTACAATTGCATGTTTTTGGATAATTGAAGATTCTGTGGGTATTGTTCAAGTTCAAGTGACTTTATTTTGTCTGTGTGCCTGGGTGGTAATTTTCCGAAGGCCCAGGGCTTCTTGTTTTATCTCAGTTTGAGAAATTTAATCCCCAACCTGGCTGAGACAGACAAAAGTTTATTAATACATACCAATTCTTCAGGCCCTTGGTTCTTCCCAAAGCAAGGAACAATTATGTTATCTACCAGGCCTTCCCCCCGAGGAGCTGTCTCAGGAGAAGTTGTGAGTGTTGCAGTGCTTTGTGAATGGCCTCTTTACCAGGATATGATTTTAATTTAAAAGGTTTTTGGACAAATGTAGTACTTCATACAGTATTGATAATGTCCGTAAGCACTGTACTTTGTGATCTTAGAAGGTCACACATTGTCATCCATTTAACTGTCTCTATAGTCTTTTTACCTCATTGATTATGATTTTGACTGAATAAAACATTTCAGCCACATATTTAAAAATATGTCCTCCCAAAATGTAAATATGCTCATTATCCACTTATTGCCATGTCAGTCAATACTAAAACTTTGTTTGTTTAAAAAGCCCATATTTGTGTAGATTTAATATAAGTACAACCCACAGCACCCTGCCAAATGATCTCCCTAGAGATCATTTATAACACAGTAGTTTCTGTGTACTTCCTTAGAGGAGTTTTATCTTTCAGACAAATAAAATCATTACTACAGTATACCTCACATTTAAATATACTCTACACTTCTTCACCTACACAAACTGCTGTAAACCCCTGCCCTCTGGTGGGGGAGACTGTATCCTGCATCAACATTAAAGACCAACTGAGGAGAAAGCAGTTGGTGCACATCCTAACTGCAGTTCAGCTGCTGAAGCAGCTGGGTTTCTGTAGGATTACCTCCCCTCTTTCCATCATTTAAACTGACTGACTGGGCTAGAAACACATGTCAGTGCTGCTAATACCTAATGTGCATATAGTTTCAGTGGCATCTCAAGTATGTTATATTTCTTTACTGTGTTACTGTTGAGAAAATATTTGTCCTGCTTACCTTAATGCTAGTCTGTTTTCAAATTAATAAAAGCTTTTCTCTTCCTATCACTCATGCACATTTCATTCTGCATCTTCAGAACCCTCTGTTATCTCAATTTGAGGAATGTGGATCTAATATTTTAATATTCCTATTGTCTTCAGGTGGAGCAGACAGCCCGGCCAGCCATGGTTATGTTCCTTATTAAATATCTGATGATGTTGGTTGTGGGGATCCCCTCTGTTTTCTGGGTGGGCAGCAAGAAGACCTGTTTCGAATGGGCCAGCTTCCTGCATGGACGTAGACGCATAAAAAGAGTAAGAAAAGAGATTAGATTACTTTTTCTTTTTTTTTTTTTTAAGTTTTTTTCCCTCAGCTGTTTAATTTCTGGTGAATATTAAAAAACAAATTGTCAAGATAGAATTAAACCAAGTTTGTGAGACTACATGTGCTATGCATCTGGTTATTTTATTAGATAATAATTATTTATCTCATATTTTACTCATTGTAAACTATGAAACACCCTGCACATTTACTTGCAATATTTGTCTCTATGGTGATACAGTTGGTATAATCTGCACCTCCTTCTCTCTGTTGCTCCTCTCCACCTCTTCTCTGTCCCCCCTTTTCTTTGTCCTCCACCATGCACCTTCCTGTCCCTCTTATCCTCTTCTATCTGCAGCAGTGGGGTGAATGAGTCTCGTCAGGTGCTCCAGGAGCAGCCAGACTTTGCCCAGTCTCTGCTGCGTGAACCCAACACCCCCGTCATTAGGAAGTCCAGAGGAACATCCACTCAGGTAAGACTAGACACTGATAGTCTAATGTGAGATAATATACTTTTTTAATCCTGTATGGATTGAAAGTTCTCTTTACTGAAATTAGAAGTCTGTGTAGGCTAAAAATTGAAACCAGAACTGGGCCATTATCTTTGTTTTTAAGACCCAACCTGACTAAACCCAATGGTCCTGTCAAATTTTTGATCGACTTGGATCCAGAAACCATATAGTTTCTTTATGTCATCTGTAGCTGCCGGTCTAAATTGGTTACACCTAGTTCTTTCTCCTGCAGGAGCATCTACTTGCAACTCTTGACACTCAGATACAAGTACAAAGTTTTTACTAAATTATTCAAACCCAAGTTTGGTCTAACGCTCTATGCAGCAAGACAGCTTGGGTTAGGTAACAGAACTCAGGAAAGGAAATAGTACTTTTCCTTTAACTCATAAGCACCAAACAGATGAAATCATGTTTGATAATCTAAGTGAGCAGTTTTTAATGTTTTTTAATTTCTTTTTTTTCTTTACTTTAACATAAAATAGAAAATTTAAGGGGTGTGTTTCAGAGTTTATTGCCAGTTACATCTGTCTTACCTGTCTTTCTCTTGTAGGGCACCTCTACCCACGCTTCTTCCACCCACTTGGCTGTTCTAGAGGACCTCGATGAACCAATCAGAACTCACCATGGCCATCCTGCCTCCACCAGGAGTAAGGCCAGCAGTGTTCACAGCAAGACCAGTTACCACAGCAGCCTGCGACGCACTCGTGACAACAGGTAGAGCACATGACCCATGACTTCCTGTCTGTCCATCAAAGTCTTTGAATCAGATGAAACTAACTTTCTCCTCTCTCTTCTTTTAGGAGTGATACTGCAGTTTACAGAGGGCCAGAGGAGCGTAGTTTCCATGGCAGCATGCCACGCCTCGACCACCCCCTCTCCACTCACAGCAGCCTACAACAGATGGACAGCCACTCTAGACACGGCAGCCAGCGAGACGTGTCCGAGGCCCAACTACTACTCTCATCACGCACGGAACAACAGCAAGTGACAGCCAAGCTGCTGAGAATGAAGGCACCAGCGCCTGAGAAGAGCCGGCAAATTACTGTGAGGATGCTGTCAATGCCTTTTTAAAAGGAAGATTTGCTCCCTGCAGACACACACCCGTCTGTTTAGTGTGTAAGTGTTTTCCTCTGTGAAGATGGAGAATGTACCTGTGAGTGTTGCGGTGCTGAGTTTTGGCATTAGCTCATTACTGATCATCTGTTAGCACTGCAGCTAAAGGCTAACACAGTTTAGTCAGTGAACTTAACTGCTCTTTCAGTGAAGTTTCAGTGTCAGCTGGATGGGTTTGTTTACTTAATTATTTGAATTTACGCAGCAGATGACTCCTGAACACTCGTCTCAAGTAGGCTGAGCCAAGAACAATCTCTTCAGACGTTTGGTGATATCAGTGATGCCGACATTATTCAGGGACCATTTTTTTTGTGCCCTGATAAAGCAGAGCTTGCACTGGATAGAAAACACAGAAAGGGTTGAAAGGAGGAGTCATCATACTTTATGGACAAGAAAACATTAAAATAGTTTCCTGCAGGCCAACTTTCTATGAGTCATCAGATC